>PYXC01000096.1:0-122500 GCA_015244755.2 Tenualosa ilisha | reverse complement strand
TGTGTGTGTGAATGAGGTAAAGGAAGGCAGACAAGCTGCAGCTGACCAGGGTCAGGACAACTGATGTGTCACTTAAGGCCAGACATAACCGTGCTATCAAGAAACACAGCAGGGTGTGTGTGTGTGTGTGTGTGTGTGTAAGAGAGAGAGAGAGAAAGAGTGTGTGTGTGCGTGTGTGTTTCTGTGGTTGGGAGTATGTGTGTGTGTGTGTGTGTGGTGTGTGTGTAAGAGAGAGAGAGAGTGAGAGCGTGTGTTTGTGTGCGTTCGTGCGTGTGTGTGTGTGTGCCATCTGATAGCGTGCTCCTAACTTTGGGTCGTCCATTAGGTCAGTACATTCATAATGTGTGATATTAATAGAGGTCATATCAGACACACACACACTCATGCACACACACACCAACTCATACAGTCGGCAGGACACACACACACACACGCACGCACACACACTCATGCACTTACGCGCACACACACACACACACACACTCATGCACGTACACACACAATCACACACACCAACTCACACTCACACACACACACATACATACACGTTCACACACACACACACACACACACACATACATACACGTACACACACAATTTGAGTCTCTCTCTATACCAAACACACCTGAATTTGAGTCTCTACCAAACACACCTGAGTCTGGCAAGAAACACAGAGGAAATAAGGAATCTCGTTGCCTGTCATTTCTACTGTCAACCACCAGGGGGAGTAGTGAGAAGAGATATATAAGCATGCTAAAGGAGTTCTTTCTTTACCAAACACCCGAGTCTCTCTCTCTCTCTCTCTCTCTGCCTGTGTTGGGGAAAGAGACAGAGACTCTGGGGTTGGGTACTGAGAGGTGTGTGTGTGTGTGTGGTGTGTGTGTGTGTGTGTGAATGAGGTAAAGGAAGGCAGACAAGCTGCAGTTGACCGGGGTCAGGACAACTGATGGGTCACTTAAGGCCAGGAGTATGTGTGTGTGTGTGTGAGAGAGAGAGTAAGAGTGTGTGTGTGTGTTTCTGTAGTTGGGAGTATGTGTGTGTGTGTGTAAGAGAGAGAGAGAGAGAGAGAGAGAGAGAGCGTGTGAGTGAGTGAGTGTGTGTTCTGTGTTGGGATATGTGTGTGTGTGTGTAAGAGAGAGAGAGAGAGAGTGTGAGTGAGTGAGTGAGTGTGTGTGCGTGCGTGCGTGTGTTTCTGTGGTTGGGAGTATGTGTGTGTGTGTGTGTAAGAGAGAAAGAGAGTGAGAAAGAGAGAGAGAGAGTGAGAAGAGAGAGAGAGAGAGAGAGAGTGTGAGTGTGTGTGTTTCTGTGGTTGGGAGTATGTGTGTGTGTGTGTGTGTAAGAGAGAGAGAGACTGAGTGAGAAAGAGAGAGAGAGTGAGAGAGAGAGAGAGAGAGAGAGAGAGAGAGAGAGAGAGAGAGAGTGAGTGAATGAGTGTGTGTGCGTGCGTGTGTTTCTGTGGTTGGGAGTATGTGTGTGTGTGAGAGAGAGAGAGAGAAGAGAGAGAGAGAGAGAGAGAGAGAGAGAGAGAGAGAGAGTGAGTAAGTGTGTATGTGTTTCTGTAGTTGGGAGTATGTGTGTGTGTGAGAGAGTGAGTGAGAGAGAGAGAGAGAGTCAGTGAGTGAGTGAGTGAGTGAGTGAGTGAGAGAGTGAGTGAGAGAGTAAGTGAGTGAGAGAGAGAGTGAGAGTGAGTGAGTGAGTGAGTGTGTGTGTGTGCGTGCATGCGTTTCTGTGGTTGGGAGTATGTGTGTGTGTGTGTGTGTGTGTGTGTGTAAGTGAGAGAGAGAGAGTGAGTGTGTGTGTGGTGTGCGTGTGTGTGTTTCTGTGGTTGGGAGTATGTGTGTGTGTGTGTGTGTGTGTGTGTGTGTGTGTGTGTGTGTGTGTGTGTAAGTGAGAGAGAGAGAGAGAGAGAGAGAGAGAGAGAGAGAGAAGAGAGAGAGAGAGAGAGAGGAGTGAGTGTGTGTGTGTGGTGTGCGTGTGTGTGTTTCTGTGGTTGGGAGTGTGTGTGTGTGTGTGTGTAAGAGAGAGAGAGAGAATTGAGAATTTAGAAAAATACTTTATTGCCCATCAACAGGAAATATCACAGAGACCTTAAATTATTCATGAAGAATACACAAATAAAATAAATTAATAAATGAATGAATGAAAACTGACCAGTAAAACAACCTCAGCTCAAAACATAACCAAACAATAATTAATTATTACTAACTGTGCATAACACGTCATTGTAGCCCCATAGAGTCACAAAACCATCAAAATCTTTCATAGCTGAATAAAATTTAAAATCCACCATAATCCTGAATTTCACCAATCTCAGAAACACAGAAACACAATCTTGACCAGGAACACCCTCCACAGCATTTTTCCGGCTAAGCCATATTGCCATCTTTGCCTGCCCAGTTACAAAATTCAACAACTGACACTTTGATTTTTTCTGTTGAGTATATGCAACACCCAAAATAAAACTCTCCTTCGTAAACCCAAACTTAAAAGCTCCAAAGATCACTTCTAGGCGGCAAAACAAAGCACCAAGTCTACCACATTCCATGAAACAATGAAAAACAGTTTGTCTTTCTGCACAAAAGGGGCATTTATCGTCAACAGATGGATTACAGACAGAAACAAATGAATTGACAGCCACAGTACCATGTATAATCTTCCATTGCAAGTCACCATATTTTTGCGATAAAGGTGGTTTATATAAAACTCTCCACTCAGGTTTAACATCATCACTTAACCCAAACTTCAAACGTCACGGTGTGTCAGTCCTTCCATTCAACTGTCTTATTTAGTACTTTAACGCACACCTTGTAGAAAGTTTTCCCATCTAGTAATTCTAAAGTAAATTCAGTGTTATCCAATAAATCACTCACACATTCGCCATAATCAGGTATAAGACTCAACACTGGGAAAGGTTCATCATCACAGGAGACCAACCTGTCATCACAAAGGGACTGTAACATGTCAAATTCACTTCCTGTTAGAACACTTTTTACCTTAACTAACAGTTGTGACACAAAGCGCAAGGACTTTATTTTTAAAACTGTTGCCACATTTTCTACATTACTAAGATTTGGACCAGCTACAGTCACAAAATGCCTCAAAGTTGTCATTCCTCGAACACATAAAATTCCATCCAAAAAGGGGGTCATTCCAGATGATATGTCCAAGCGTGCCCCTTTAATCAGAGGCTCTTCCAAAAGCCAATGAAGGGAGGTAGAACATCCTTTTTGCCGTATGATAAACAAAGATAACACTTTAAAAAGTCCACAATAGAAACAAGGAAGTTTTTGGAAAGACAGCGTCTTTGGGTCCATTAAAAACAAAGAAAGATCCAAATCCAAACCCCCTAACTTCCGCAATAAAGTACATGCCAGAGGCCTCCACACCAAGTCAGTTGGTCCATAAGTAGTCTCTGGAGAAACTGAAGTCGAAAAGCAGCAACTCTACTTGACAGGTGGACAAGACCTTGCCCCCCTTCTTCTTTTGGTAAAAACAAAACACTTTGGGGTACCCAGTGCAGCTTATCCCAAAAAAAGTCCACTATTGTTGCCTGGATGTTGGAACGCAAACCTGGAGGAGGGTCAATACAGATAAGGCGATGCCACAAAGAAGATGCCACTAGATTATTACAGATCAGTATACGCCCTCGATACGACATCTGTGGTAGCAACCATTCCCAGCTATTGAGGTGCCCTTTGACTTTGTCAAGGACACCTTCCCAATTTTTCAGCTGTACTTGCTTGTCTCCTAGATACACCCCAAGATACTTAAACCCCCTGTAACTAAATGTAGCCCTTGAGGAAAGGAAGGCCTCTGCCCCTTAACCCATTTACCCAACAAAAGGGCTTCACTTTTATTCCAATTAATTTTTGCTGATGATATCTTACCAAAATCTGTAGCAGTTTTAATCAAGGTATCAACATCATTTTGATTTTTAACTATCACGGCTACATCATCAGCATATGCTGATAATAACAGCTTCGAATTACAAAAGGGTACATTAAAACCAGAAAGAACGTTTCTGAGTTTATGCAATAATGGTTCAATTGCCAAAGAATACAACATTCCTGAAAGAGCACAGCCTTGTCTTATTCCTCTTTGGACCTTGAATGGAGAGCATAAACCACCATTTATCTTCAATATACTTTCAGCGTCACAATACAAAACCTTTATCTTGGCAATAAAACCTTCACCGAGCCCGAATGCAGAAAGAGTCTTCCATAAGCATTCGTGCTCAACACGGTCAAATGCCTTTTCCTGATCCAATGAAAATAAACCAGCATCAAAGCCCAATAGTCTTGAGAGTTCCAAAAAATCTCGAATTAGAAAAATATTATCAAAAATTGATCTGCTAGGGACACAATAAGCTTGATCAAAATGGACAACCTGTCCAACAACCTCCCTCAGTCTCATAGCCAGGCATTTTGAGAGCAGTTTGCCATCACAGCACAGAAGTGAAACCGGCCTCCAGTTCTTGATGTCATGCAGATTCCCCTTCTTAGGAAGCAGGGTTAAAACCGCCCTTCTGCAGCTTGTGGGTAGTAGACCATTGGTAATGCTGTCATTCAGTACCTTCAGCAGATCCTCTCCAAGCACAGGCCAAAAGCACCTGTAGAACTCTACAGGGAGACCATCAATCCCAGGCGCTTTCCCACAGTCCATGCTCTGGAGAGCATCAGTCAGTTCCTCCAGTGATAATACTTTCTCTAACTCCAAGGCAGAGTCCTCAGAGATCTGGGGAAGATCATCAAGAAAGTCACTTTCCATGAGCGGTTTTTCAGCATATTCACTGGTGTATAAATCAGCATAGAACTTCACAGCAATTCTTCGAATATCTGCAGGATCTACTGAGAGACCTTCAGAGTCTGAGATCAGAGCATGTATACTCCTCCTCTGGCCATTCTTTCGCTCTAAACCAAAGAAGAATTTGGACGGAGCATCCATTTGCGCCACATTTTGATAGCGTGATCTAACCAATGCACCCAATACAGGTGCTTAACACAATGCTTGTTTCAGTTCTTCAAAAGTTTGCTTCTGTACGTCAGTCAGACGGATTGTGGCCTTGGATTCCAGACTTCCTTTTAGTAAGTCCATAAGGGGCTGGGCCTTCTCACTGTATGATTCAACCCATGCTCTGTTGTAGTTGCACAGTCCCAAGAATGATCGTAGTTGCTTAATCGTGCTTGGTTCGGGTGTTTGCTTGATTGGAGTTGTGCGGTCAATGGTAATTTCTCTCTTTCCTTCCAAGGTTCTCTGCTCCAGGTAGGTCACTGCTGGCACGGACATCTGCACCTTTTCATAGCTCACCTTGTGTCCCTTCGTATGGAGATAATCAATCAACGCCCACATGTCTCTGTCTTGCTCCTCCTCTGTTTCTGATGCGATCAAAAGAGCATCCATACAGGTAATGACATCGGAAGTGATCTCTGGCATCTCAAGCAAGGACAGGTGTCGTCGTAGAGCTTGGTCGTACAGGGTGGCGCTGTTGTGTAGACCTTGGGGAAAGATGGGTCCATTTGTATTGGTTTCCATCAAATGCGAAGGCAGTCCAGTCTTGGAATTCTGAAGCTTGTGGAATACTCCAGTAATGCGCTCACTGCATCCAGCACAGAGAAAACTTTGTGCTCTGGGGTCTGAATGCGTTGAAGATGGTGGAAGGGTCTGGAACAACAGGTGTCAACTTATCAATCACCTTGTTGGCGTCATGCTAATCGACAGCCAACCTCCATGTTCCGTTAGGCTTCTTCACCGGCCAGACTGGGCTGTTGGAAACACTCTGGGGTTTTTTGCAGGACTCCTTTTTCTTCCAGTTCTTTGACCATTGGCCGTAAGCCTTCAACGGCAGCTCGGTTGATTGGATGTCGTTTTGGACTTGGGGCAACTTTTCCAGTCAGCTTCACTGGTTCCATGTCCAATAGACCTCTCTCACAACTTCCGTATTTTGCACCGGAAATACGCAATTGCTGTGGAAACCCATTTCCTCCCCGGTGTGCCGGTAACCAGGTAAACAAGAAAGATGGCGCAAGCATCGAGCAAAAGTTGCTGTAGCGTACCAGGCTGTTCTTGTAATGCCCAAAAGCAGGCTTACTTGTCTTTCCACTCCTTTCCTGCTAACGAAGAATTAAGACGAAAATGGGTTCAAGCTATTCAATGGGATGAAGGACCGACTTTTTCAACTAAAAGGGGGAGTACTCATGTGTGCAGCAGACACTTCACACCAAAGGATTACGTCTTGGGGATCACTGTTCGCCGCTTGAAACCAGTCATCACATCACTGTTCACAACAGTAGCATACATCACTGTAAGCAGTAAACGGAAGTAACAGTGTAAGGAAAGAGTTGAAATAGCGATAGAGATGTATAACTTATTGAATGAGATGGTGGACAAAGAGTTCAAGCATAATTAAGGTAGATTTTCAGACTTACATTGGAAATAAAATGATAACATTTCTATATTTTCTATACTTATATCTTGGGGGAACTTTTCCAGTCAGCTTCACTGGTTCTGTGTCCAATAATCCACAATCATTTGTCCCTTTTGGCCCAAATAGGGTGGGCTTTGTCTTGGTCTCTCCACTGCATCTCTCCCTCGTTGAATTCGAGACCAGCTTTCAATTTGAGCAGCACATCCATTCCCAAAAGTGGTTCTTGGATCTTTTCACCCACCCATAGGCGACGCGGTATTACAGCGGAGCCGATGTTCAAATAGATTGCGGTCGTTTCTTGCCATTTCAGTTTATTCCCACCAGCGCTGTGTGCAGATCTTGCATCATCAGAAAGAGAGATGTTATGATGTTATGATGTCCTGTGAAAGTTTTAGAAAGAAAGTTTTAAGTTCAGCTCCGGTGTCAATTAGAAATTCAAATTCTTTGAATTGAATTCAATTCAAAATCTTTGTTTATGTGGGCAGGCACGTAAAGGCTGTTTCGTTCTAGTCTCACAACGGCAGCAACTGGACGGGCGGAGGGGACTTCTAGCTTTCCGAAATCGCAGCTGTCAGTTGTTGCAGTTTTTCTTTGTCCATCTGATTGATTTCACTTATCGCCTCCCTGCGACATTCATCTCCCTTTGGGCAAAGGACTGCCGATACCAGAGGTCTTCGATGTCCTCGTTTACCACAGACATGGCACTCACCTTTGACATGCCTCTTTTTTCCATTAGCCGGCGCTGGTGTTGTAGTAGCTGGCTGATCTTCCTTGAAGAGCTTGTCCAAGGTGACTTTGCGTATTTTCTTGCCCATATCTTGAGCCTCTCTTACTGCCGCTTGCACCACAGTTTCTAGCGTAGTGTCGTTATCCTCCCAGGTACCAGTCAGAATCATCTTTGTCCCTTGTTTGATCTTGAGAATCAGTCCATCAAGGAAGGTTGCCTTGGCCACTTGTTGTGTGGCTGACCCCAGGTCATCAGGGTTGTAGTACATAGACCATCTCCAAAGCGTTTGAAGTAGTCATCCACTGATTCTTATGGCTTCTGCACGGTTGCCGTAATCTTACTCCAGTTCACATTGGCTCTAGAATGAGACACACACACTCATGCACACACACACGCACACACACACTCATGCACGCACACAATCACACACATGTTCACAAACACCAACTCATACAGCCGGCAGGACACACACACACACACACACGCACAGACACACACACACACGCACTCATGCACGTACGCACACAATCACACACATGTTCACACACAGCAACTCACACTCACACACACACACATGTTCACACACACACACACACACAGTCAACTACAAAACATGCAATCACGCCACTGTCACCACTTTAACTTCTGGACTAGCAATACAAGTAGCTTATTCCTCACTCTGAACACTTGGAATTCCCTTCTTTTAATTCGCACAAATTTAAGTTTACGTTGGCCTTTATGTAGATTTATCTGACATCAATGATTTCTTGGGCTCAAAAACCAACAGGCACATAGATTACATCCAACTTATATTGTAAGATAGTTATTCATTCTTAAAAGGCAGCTGTTGACAATTGTTTCTTTATACTAGGAAAATTTGTCCCCACCTAATGTAGATCGGAGTTGGAGTAGAGGCGTCCCTCGCACCCACAGCTCCGTCAGCACACAGGCAAGTTCAAACGCAGGTCAGCAGGGCACAAAGATCCACTCCAGGGCAGAAGAGTTGGCAGCTCTCCCACTGGATTTCCTTTGGCAAGTCTCTTAATCTTTTCTAGTATCCGGGTCACGGCTCCATCTGTTCGATTTTGGTGTTTTTCCCCAGTTTGACTTTTCTCCTGAAGTCTCTCTTTAGCTGTGAGTTGCATTGTGTTTCCTTTCCGGCGGAATATAGGATTGGACGCTTCAGTTGCATTCAACACTGTTGCTTCAGTTGATCAGGATCAATGATTAGATTAGATTCAACTTTATTGTCATTACACATGTAGAAATACAGGTAACGAAATGCAGTTTGGCATCTAATCAGAAGTGCAAAGAGCAGCAAGTGCAGCATATACAGTATGCACAGTTAAAGAGCAGATTATGTACAGATAAGAGTAGTAATAATGAATAGTCAGAAGAGCAATATACATGTAAGGTGAAGAGATAGTAAGGGTAATACAGATGTGCTATAGAGATAGTTATGTACAGATGTATTAAGTATATACAGATGTACAGATGTGCAGTCCAAGGGCTATAGCAGCAGAGTGTGAGGTTCAGTGGGGGGACAGAGTTCAGTAGTGTGACGGCTTTGGGGAAGAAGCTGTTCCTGAACCTGGTGGTTCAGAATACAATGATTTATTACAATGTCAGATTACAATTGTTGATTAGATGGAATAATAGACGAAATGACTGAAATGAAAAGCTGAAGTAACAGAGTTAAAGTCTAAAGACTATCAGACCAAGTTACCCTTCTGTCTCGCCTGTGAGGTTGACACAGGATGACCAGGATGATGCAGCGTAGCTCGTCTTGATCCTTCTCTCTGGGTGAAGAGAAAATGGGCTCTACATGTGCTCAAAAGTCTAATCGTAAATGTGTCTTAAACAGTGGAAAATACTTTGAACAGTTTCCAAATCAGGACGGAACTCCATATAAGGACATAACTCAGTGACACACTCAAGGGTCTAGATTTTAGCAAACCGCACATCGCCTAAACAGGGACATACATGCACATACCAAGATATATGACATATGATCACTGGTCAAGGCGACCTCTAAGGTCTCCACTATGCTACTCAAGATGCTGACTGATCATTTCGTACAGACTTAGCTAGACAGATAACGTGGAGCAGTGCACAGATGAGGGTTTTACATTTGACAGTCAGAAATGAGTCACGAGAAATCATATACCTGGACGCCGATGCTGGGCCCGACTCCCCGTCCTGAGGCTTTGTGATTGACCCCCCCCTCACAATGGCGCTGTCAAATGGACCCTTACTGTTACCCCCATGACCCATCTCACTCCTTTGAGGTTGTCACTATGTCTGGCCGCTGCTACATTGTCCAGCCATAATTCCTGATAACCACCTATAGACTGATTACCATGTAATGTAAAAGTGGGATAATACTCCATTATGAACCTTAGCTAAACCACAGGCAACTTATAGTCTGTCATGGTTACTACTGATTGTAATTTTTCTGCATGATCCCTGGCAGTTGGGTTAGCCCCTTGAGTCGTGGATCTGCCCAAGGTTTCTTCCTAGACTAACTAAACATAAGGGAGTTTTTCCTTGCCCCTGTTGCTCTTGGGTGCTCCTTCTGTGAAGCGCCATGAGACAATACTATTGTAAAAGGCGCTGTATAAATACAACTGAATTGAATTGAATTGAATATAAAATTCTACACTATGCGCCAACGTCGAGGTAAGCCTCACAAAGCCAGCGTCATCAGGCAAGACAGCCTTCGCTCTCCAGCTGCACTCGTAAGATGGAGGCAAAGCTGTAACTGTCAGACAGCGGCGCACCAGAGCTCACAAAGCCGCCCGCGTTAGACGTAGGCGAGGCCGTCCTCGTCAGGCACCGTTGCCCGATCGCAGTCGTAAGACACGCGCGAAGCCTTAAAGCGCGACTGGAGGGTCGACAAAGGGTGTGACTTTTCTCTCCTCTTGATTTCCAGCCACATTGTAAACACCGCCCAGAGGTGTTTCTTCTAGCGCGGCCAAACGCCCACGTGACTCCCGCTGGGCCGAATGGCCCAACGAGAGATGACCGTTTTGGACCGCCTGGAAGTCTGAGACGTGATCTCATTCAATCAAAACACAACATGAGACTTTAGATAAGATTAGATTAGACTCAACTTTATTGTCATTACACGTGTTTGAATACAGAGTAACGAGATACAGTGTGTACAAACTTAACTGACCGACACAGACAACGACATCGCAGTTCGTTGTCTCTCTTATCTCCTCGTTTGTCGCCCTTTTGGCATTCCGACGCCCTCAGCTGTCCTCACCCAGGCTGTGGTAAAGCCATGCTACCCTCACCCAAAAAAAAAAAAGCCTTGGTCAGCCTGTCGCACCCAATTGCTTCCTTATGTGCTCTCTCTCTATTTACATTGATATGCATTTAGCAGACGCTTTTATCCAAAGCGACTTAAATATTTGTCGACTATCAATTCCATCAGGGCCAGTCTCCCTTAGAGCAACTTAGGGCTAAGTGCCTTGCTCAAGGGCACAACGGCGGCAGCCAGGATTCGAACGCACAATTTTCCAGGCTACTTGCACGCTAGCCAGATTCCTCAACCGCTACGCCACCACCACCACCCAAGGATATTTATTCACAGTGTATGTCTTTTTTTTTCCTTGATGAAATGCAAACTGGGTTCTACATATATTCCAAGGTCTAATCATAAATCTATCCTAAACAGTAAGAAATAACTTGACCAGTCCCTAAACTTGGCAAGACTCAGGGACACTCAAAGCATTCGAACAGCACCTAGCCTAAACAGGCACATTCCTATCCACACTGACGCCAATGTCTTGACAAATATCGACAGATGATCACTGGTCAAGGCTATTTCTAAGGTCTCCTCCAAGTCTAACAGTTGTTTACCGAACATTCTGTACAGACGTAGTGGAACAGATCATTTTAAGTAGCACACAGAGGAACAGTTATTCATTTGACAGTTAGAAATGGGAACAAGAGATCACATAAAATCACACAAAATTCTAACAATGATTTCTTGGGCTCAAAAAACAATAACAGGCACATAGATTACATCCAACTTATATCGTCTTTTTTTTTTGCCTTCATTTATCGACAGTATCTATGCACCGTTCCCAATGGATACCATTGCATCCTTTTGCAACATACGACTGATTTCTTCCCTTCTTGAAGTGTGTGCAAGTGCGTGTGTGCGTCGTTTGCCTGTGTGCCTATGTGTACGTATGTTGTGTAGAAGCTACTGGGCACTTTCATCTCCTTCTGGATAAATAAAATATCTCGATTTATCTATCTATCTAACGCATTTCCTCGTTTATCAAATACTTGACTTGAAGTTAACTCCCATGCGTTTTTAAGGACAAGCAAAGCAGGACATGATGAACAAGGCCAAGGCCGCCAGGCAGAGCGAGCGGGCCCAGCCATCGCAGACCTCGCAGCGGCTGTCCACAGCACGAGGGCAGAGCTGCGCGGATTCCGCCACGGGCCGGGAAACGCGTGCGAGGCGCTAATGCGAGGTTTGCCGTTGGATCAAAGAACCCTAGGTTTGTCTGCTCCTTAAGGGGCAGTCCAGACGTTTTCCCTGTAGGTCAGTCACAAGTTCACCAGACAAGTTCACGAGAGCGGAGCGTTTTTGTCTTTCCATGTGCACGTTCGTTTCACTCAGACACACTGCTGGAAGACTACCAACTCTTGCTGCTCGGGTCCAATCCTACATGAACGTCACTCAGAAACTACGCCACATCAAACATTTCCTTTGGCACATGTGGAGCCAAGCCTCTGCCGCTCTGCCACACTTAATGCTCTTGGATAACCTCAACGAGCTGATTTTGTAAGTGTTTTACACAAATTCCAAAAAGGATAGAATAGAATAGACTTAATTGTCCAGCATGAAAACTGTCTTTGGTCTCACCATCAAACACAGACACCACCACAGACAGTTCAATTGGGTCCATCTAAAAAAAAAAAAAACCACAATAAACTCAGGCTACAAAGAGGCTTATCATATACACACATATACACACATAGGCCTATATACACACACCAAAGAGGCTTATCATATACACACATAGGCCTATGTACAAACCAAAGAGGCTTATCATATACACACATACACACACATAGGCCTATACACACACCACACCACACCACACCCACAATACTGAGAGCATCAAATGCAGTACACTAAAGTTCACTCTTTAGTCAGTTCAATTCAATTCATTTTTATTTATTCAGCGCCATTTACAATAGTATTGTCTCATGGCGCTTCACAGAAGGAGCACCCAAGAGCAACAGGGGCAGGAAAAACTCCCTTATGCTTAGTTAGTCTAGGAAGAAACCTTGGGCAGATCCACGACTCAAGGGGCTAACCCAAGAGCAACAGGGGCAAGGAAAACTCCCTTATGTTCAGTTAGTCTAGGAAGAAACCTTGGGCAGATCCACGACTCAAGGGGCTAACCCAACTGCCAGGGGTCATGCAGGAAAATTACAATCAGCAGTAACCATGATATTCTATTCAATTCAATTCAGTTTTATTTCTACAGCGCCTTTAAGTGGGATGTGTATGTGACCCCTAGGGGGGGCCTTTTAGTTCAGTCACAAATTGATAACCAACAATCTGATCTTTAGGACAAGCAAGCATCTTTACAAGCAGGCTATCCCAAGAAAGGTTAATAAATGAAGAGAGAGGGACTGGAGTATTATAAAAATAAAGACAGTTTGATATTTTATTTTTTCAGATGGAGAGACACACACACACACACACACACACACACACACACACACACACACGGAAACAAACACTGGGCCTTTGGGTGACAAACTCATTTACATTTAGGCATTTAGCAGACGCTTTTATCCAAAGCGACTTACAAAAGAGGAGAACATTCAAGCTGCAACACAATGAAAGAACTAACAAGGAGTGCATATTGCTAACATAGAATCTGCACTATTTTAAGTTGAAAGTGCAATAGTGTAACACAGTGTAGAGAAATTAAATTAAGTGCATTCTGAAAATTGATGCCAGGAGATATTCTTGGAAGAGCTGAGTCTTCACGAGTTTCTTGAAGGTGGAGAGGGTATCAGTTGATCTGGTAGCACTTGGGAGGTCGTTCCACCAGCACGGAACCAGATATGAGAAGAGTCTGGATTGACCTGCACAAGGCGTTGGCCGTGCTAGAAAACGTTCCTTAGAGGAGCGTAGCGGTGGTCGGGTGACATAGGGTTTCAGAAGAGTATTCAGGTAGATGGGAGCAGAGCCATCATTCACCCTGTAGGCCACCATAAGTGCCTTGAATTTAATGCGAGAAGCCAAGGGCAACCAGTGAAGTTCAATGAACAGAGGTGTGACATGTGCCCTTTTTGGCTGGTTAAAGACCAGACGTGCAGCTGCATTCTGGATCATCTGTAGCGGTCTCACCGCACAGGCTGGTAGGCCTGATAGGAGGACATTGCAGTAGTCAGTGGCGGGGCAAACAAAACCCAACCCCAAGGTGCTTAAATAAGAAACACTCAAATAGAGAACAAACGTGCATCAATAAGCAACCACGGAAGATAGAAGGCACATCACGGGTCACACACACACACACACACACAGCAATCATTTGCTCTCTGCAAACCAGTGACAACACAAAGAGATTGTTACCCCTCCCCAATATTGCACTAACCCACTGGGCTAAAATACAGACATTATAGACATATGACAAACATACAGACAGACACACACACAGCAACACAAGCAAGGAGAGACAACTGGGCAGCACGGTGGGACACACACACACACACACGTCTGAATACTGAAAACAGGCACAGGAAAAACAGTGGCCAGGGTGGCGTACGGCTGGTCCTCCTGTATGAACGCAGGCCGCGGTGCTGAACCAGGAGCTTGTTCAGTTGGAATCCCGTAGCGATCACGTTATTCGGTTTGGTTGCTTCTTTGGACTCGTTCATTCCCAGGCCAAGTATAATACACATACAAATATAATATATAATATATAATACAATTGTTCAGGGCCAGTCTCCCCTAGAGCAACTTAGGGTTAAGTGCCTTGCTCAAGAGAACAACGGTGGCAGCTGGGATTCGAACCCACAACTTTTCAGGCTACTTGCATGCTAGCCAGGTTTCTTAACCACTACGCTACCATCGCCCAGTTTTATTGCAACTCCATCTCATCCAAGTCCAGACATGAAAAAACAAGCTGAACAACAACTCAAGAAATACTGGAACACTGTCTTGGAAAATGAAGATGACACCATTACAACAGAGGGTTTGCACTTACAAGCAGGAATCGGTCAACAAGAATTCAAAAGCTATACGTGCTGTAACGTCAAAGAACACTGTGTATCTGAAACGCTCTCCTCAAGACATATGGATCACTGCATACACAAGTACATGTTGAATACATAACAATAATGCATGATATTTACAAAGTATTATATTTTGTGTGTGTCCTTTTAGGTACAGGACAGAGTTTGTTGATTGAAGCGGTGCAATTTCAAGTAGAGAAGATCTTTGCAGAAACAGCTGAGACTGCAGACACTCCTACAGTGCTTTTATGTGTACCAACTGGTAAGACATTTTGTGAAGATGAAGACTTTTGATGCTCTTCAGGTGTATTTGCTGGTCAAACCATAACAGACATTTACATTTAGGCATTTAGCAGACGCTTTTATCCAAAGCGACTTCCAAAAGAGGATAACATTCAAGCTACAACACAATGAAAGAACTAACAAGGAGTGCATATTGCTAACATAGAATCTGCACTATTTTAAGTTGAAAGTGCACATACAGAACACATTGTTTTGCAGGAACGGCTGCATTTGACACTGGTGGGCGTACACGGCACAGTGCATTTTCTACTCCGGTGCAACAACGTTATTACACACCTCTGAGTGAAGACTCAGCAAATACATTACGGATGCACTACAACCACCTTCGCATGTTGATAACTGATGAGGTACGTTCCTTGTTAGAATTTAGTACGGGTTTAAAAGTTGTGCTGAATCTTTGTTGAACCTTCATTTAACATTCGAAAACAACAATAATAGTAAATCTTAGCATATTTGTTGCGCATTGCGTAATGGAAAACTTCTTTGTGTTATGCAGGTGTCTATGGTCCCACCACACATACTGGACAAAACTAGCTGTCGTTTGAACCAACTATTGAAGCCTTTGTCTCCCACGGCTACATTTGGCAATGTGGCCGTTTTGGTCGTAGGTGATTTTTAAATCAGCTGCCACCCATTCGAGCATCACCACCGCTACATCAAGACCCCGGCTCATTAGCACCTTCTCTGCGGCAAGATTTCAAGACATAGACGCTAAATCAGGTCACGAGACAAACGGAGGATCAAGACTTTGCTTTACCGTCGAATCGCATCAGAACAGTGACAAAAGAACAGCAGTTGTGTCAGTCTGACGACGAGGTGCTTCTTCAGTGCTGCATTACCAAGAAAACTCCACGACCATCAGTTCTGCAATTCTGAGTACAACGGTCAAATGTTGTTAACATTTCAAACAACCATCACTCTTGTTGCCCATGACACTACTACTACAAGGAGAGGGAAAACAAGAGCAGAACCAGCTCCAATTCAGTTTCAGGCTTCAGAAGGCTGCATGTTACCAGAGACTCTAACAATGGCGATGGACAGTAGAGTTATGGTCATTGCTAATGTAGATGTCAATGGTAGGTACACAGAGAAGTGGTGCATGTATTTTGAACATCAGCAGTGGATTGAATATCAGTTGATTTTAACACACATACATTGGTACAAAGTAATGCATTGTACATATAGTTTTGTTTCAGATGGCTTTGTCAATGGAGCACTTGGAACTGTGAAAATGGTACACCATGGAAAATTTTGAAGAATTTGCCGGAATACATTGCCAGAGAATTTGATAAAGCAAAAGTTGGAATACAGCGGGGAAAAGTCCAACCATTTCTTCCTGGAACACAAACTACATGGACATGACTGAAACCTCATCATTCACAAGCAATTCAACGTGGCACAAGAACACACATTCGCCACCGGTATCCATTAAAACTTGCATTTGCTGGCACTATACGTAAAGTGCAAGGGAGCCACTCAACCCACAGTTGCTGTAGATCTGAAACATGGGCAACGTCCGGGCCGAGCATACGCTGCTTTGTCACGCGCACAAACACTTCAGGGACTCTAGATTGTCAACTATGACAAAAAGAAAATACTCTCAGATCACAGGATTGGTCTTGCATTTCAAGCAAAGCCATCTATACCACAAACAACATTAACACCTCTTCAACTTTTCCAGAAAACAAAGCTACAACATGAACGCTTCATCGTTGCACATATGAATGTACAATCTTTACTGAAACATTACAAAGACATTCAGGTGCAAGAAGACCTACTGAATTCATCAGTGCTTGTTGTATCGGAAACGTGGTTCCAAACAGGGACATCAACGGATGCATTCATGTTACCAGGTAAATATTAGGCCATCAGAGAAGTGTCATGTTAACTTCATAAATGCAATTTCAATTCTTGAAGTAACGTTGTCTTTGACATTACAACATTTTTCTCCATGTTGACTCCATTACCTCCATTTTGATTGCATTCAGCAAAAGTCTGGTTCAGTTTTATACGGGACTCTCCCTCCTAAATAAAGAGGCTCATTCGTTGCTGAACGTCCATTTCTGCAGACAGTAATGTGCGTGTGTCGCTCTCTGCTCATTCTTATACCTCAAGCATTTCCTGGTTGCTAGGGTTACACACACACACACAGTCTGAAGTGGCACTGTACACACACACACATGTGCGCGCAATACCCACATTGTGGCACTGTGTACACACACACACACACACACACACACACACACACACACACACTCAACAGTGACATTGCATGCACACACACACGGGCACATACATGCATGCGTGCGCACACACACACACACACACACACACACACACAGACACTGGCACATTATTAACACATTGTTGGCAATTAACAGTAATTCAATTAACAATGACCACTAAAGTCAAATTCAGATACAACACAAGACAAGACAAAATTCCTACACTTATTATAACCTCTGCGCAGCGAACATATTGTTGGCATAGCGGGCACAGTGTTGGCATAACGGGCACAGTGTTGGCATAGCGGGCACAGTGTTGGCATAGCGGGCACAGTGTTGCTCGAGTTCCCTTTACTCATGTTTTTTTTCCCCCTCACTGATTTTCAGTCATCCGTGTCTGGGTCATGAAACACCGGGCACTGTGAAACTCACTGGGCATGTGGGCCCCCCTCCCAGAACACGGGGTGGTCAGACAGTTTTTGGGGAATAACTCAAGTAATGCACCACCTGAACAAACAAAATTTGGGTGACACGCAGGTCCTTAGGAGCCGCATAAAACGAGCCCCCACACACCCGTGTGCAGCGTAGCGCCGCCCACTGACAGACAAACAATGGAAGAAAGAAATGGAAAATTTTGAGAGTGATTTAGCGACTCCCGGCACACTGAAACACCTTGGCCCTTGAAACTCAGTGGGCATGTAGCCCTATTAAGCCCATAGCACAAAGTACAGTTTAGTCCCCAGTGATTGCTCCTTCTCTGTGCTGCCCCCCCCAGACCACAGGTTGGTTGGACAGTTTTTGTGGAATAAGTCGCAAACCGTAACACCTGAGCTGATGAAATTACAATGCTACACAAGTTTCAAGGAGCCCTCATGCACCCATCTGTGCAGTAGCACCACCTATTAGCAGTCAAACAATGGCAAAATTGATTAGCCTGAACCATAAGGACGCTGCTGAAATTTTAGTGGCACATTGGTTTCAAGGAGCTGCATCCAACGAGCCCCTTATACAGCCATGTGTGGTGTAGAACCACCTAATGAGAGGCCCAAAATGGCAAAATTGGTCGTTTTTCTTGTGAGGTCACACTCGAAACTTTGTTGACATCTAGCCCCAGTAAGCCCATAGCATGCTGTAGCTTTTTTTGGGTGGGGAAAAACAATTCTGCACAACTTTCAGGTGACTGTACCTACGACACTGAAACACCAAGCCATATTCAACTCACAGGGCATGTAGATTCACCTGAGTTTAACACACATTCAATTTTGGTCCGGGGGGGGGGGGGCTAGGTGGTCAGACACAGTTATTGAGGAATAACTCCAGAACCGTACCACCCTGGCAAACAAAAATTAGTGTAAGATAGATCTCAATGAGCTGCATCCAACAAGCCCTCCACCTCCAGTGTGTGGCATACCACCACCTTTAGACACAAAAAAGCAATATTTTGGAGCCATTACCAACAGTGATTCTCAGGACACCCAAACAGTGGGCATAGAAATTTTCTCTGACATACATCCTAAGCTATTTTGGTCCCCAGGGAAAGCTTCCCTCTGCTGGTGCCCCTGCAAGAACTGTAATGCTTTGCCCAACGGAATTTTACTAGTACATAGGTCTCAAGGAGACGTGTCCAGTGAGCTCTCAACTACTGACGTGTAGTGTAGTGCCACCCATGGAGAAACAAAAATTTGTTGATGGGAAAAAAATTCAGTCAGTGGTTTTGGGGACACCAACACTGAGACTAATGAAGCCTGGTGGGCTAATGAAACTTGACCGGGGGCCCCTGTGAGCAGTCACAAAACACAACAGTCAGGGAGTGCAAATGTGTACTTGTGTTATTTATGTATGTTTCAATGTCAGCACGTGAGCTAGCAATAAAACTGCTAATGTCAGTTTGAGCAACACGGTGGAGGAATGAATAGCAAACATAAATAAATTTAGGCTCATCTTCAAGCACACAGGCAAAATTATATGCCGTTTTTCCATGATCTTACAAGCTTTGTAGTCACTACAATGATTAAATGGCACATAACAGGGTGAATGAACGCTCTCTAGCTATGTCATACTAAATGTCTCATTTTTGCAGAAGTATATCTGGTTCGTCCATAAAGTTTATCCATTATTTGGAAAATCAAATGCCAGCACCAGGTATGTTTATATCTGCCAAAACTAATTGCTATAGTACAAATATGTTGGTGTCTGTGGTACGATGTATACTGTATGCACCAATGGAATTTCACTGTGAATTTTCTGTTGATTCTGTCATTGTCAAGGGTCAACTGCAGTTAGGGTCAGCTGCACGGGTAGCGATAGGTCAGAATTTGACACCAGAGGGGGAAATGAAAAGTCGATATCTCACAATCCTACTGTGCCCTCTTGTAAATATTTTGTTTTCTAACCAGCCATTTTCTTTTTTTTTCCACAACTAATTTAAGGAAAGATGAACTTCTCACTTTTTCAAAGGAAGGGACCACTGCTCCTCCAAACAGAATCTTCAACCCATATGCTTATCGTTTGAGGTCACCAAGTGCTGCATGTAGAACAAAGAACAGGACAATTTGGCACAACATAGACATAACAGTGGACCAACAGGAAGCTAACCATGGGTCGCGAGTTACATACCTGCAAAAACTCAGAAGGTCTGAAAAGCGTGACAAACGTCTTGTCTACAAAGGCAGCAGCATGTTGTCAAATTCCAGGACAGCAAGAGTTTTAGGCATCAGCTTCAGGTGTTCAGCTTTGACAAAGCAGGCTAGTAAGTTGATAAAGACTTGTAGCTGCACGGCTTGCAGACTCCCTAACTGTGGAAACAAACACACTCATTTACGTCAACGTTTGTTGAAGACACACAGTGTACACCCAGGACCCGTTGAAAAATCTCCTTGAGTAAAAGTTAAAAAAGTGCTTAATTAAAAATTGACTTCCAGTGAATGTTACTTCATTATGTTCAATGACTTACATTTGAATACTTTTCAATTACTTCCTGTAAAAAATGACAAGTCCAGCACTATTGAATTCAATCCAGCATTAGTTGTTTTAAATCAACTTTTAGTCCACATAATAAATCAGGACCTTTCAGGCGGTATAATGCGCATACTTTGTTCCCAAAGAGCTGGCTGAGACGTGGCCAAAGACTTCCTTCGCTTTCCGATTCATCTCCTCCACAGGGATTCAATGTCTCTGCTTGGCAATCCTCAACCTCCTCCATGACCTCCGTCTCTTGCTCGGCACTGGCCATCATCACACAAATATCAAACATTTAGGGCGTTTCTAGCCTTCAAGTGCAACCTGGGCTTAGTCCGGATCGGATGAAGCCTAATTTCAAAGACAAAAATGATTAGCCAATGGAATTTGAGGATTTACCGTAGCCCACCAGGCTTCAAGAATGTACAAAATGTTCAAATAACACTGTGGTTCTGTCACATACATATTGTCTCTAAAATACATATTGCAATTGTGAAATAAGTATAAAAACAAATATAAATACTGTGGCTGTATTGGACACTGTATAGTTGTGCACTGAGAGATTTGGACTCCTGTTTTGACTTTGGTGAAGTTTGGAGTTAAGTCTATAGGCCGACTCCATGCATTTGCTTGTAAAATATTTCAAGTCATTGGAGCAGGCGTACCTGTATGCAAATGTGTGAGTTTAGTTTGTTCAGCATGATTCTGTGACAAAGCACAAAAAGAGAAGTCAATCAAACACTTCCTACAGCCAAGAAATAGGGATTGGTGACTTGTCGGTGTCTGAGAAAGAGTACGACGTTAAAATTGTTGTGTTTTACAGAAACTATTTTTCCACCAGTTCTACACTCTGCTGAGTTAAGAAATTGTGCCTTTGTAGGGCAGTAGTAGATTTTTCCCAGTCCGTACATCATTCATTCGAATTTCAATTTAGAACTAAAACAATACAATTAAAACATGACTTGATATCATTTGTTTTGCAAAGTTGAACAAAAAACAAATAATGACTTATTTTTTGAACTTTTCTTTTCATGCTCAGGTCAAAAATTAAACGTGTTAAAAAACAATCTGCAGTAATTTTGATTTTGTTATTTAATCTGTCTGTTTTCTGTGGACCGGAAGTTATTGCTTTGTTTACTCGAAGCGCGCATGGACATGCATCCAAGCGAGCCGAGCGCGCATTGACCATGACCGCCTTGGAGACCCATGCAGACCTTATTACAGAGTTGTTAAAATCAGACAAGACTCATGCCGAAATTTCAAATGTGCTGCAACAAATAGGAGCTGAGAGATGCTCAGAAATGGGTGTTGGAAGATTTTGTAGCATGCACAACCTCAGGCGTAAAAGGCACGTCACGGACACGGAGTTGGAGAGGGCTGTAATCGGGTCGATGTGGGAGGTAAGCCATTTTATATGTTTAAAATGCGACATCCCATCTGCCTGTCTTTCAAAAGAGATAAGTAAATATTTTTGTTATCAGATGGGCCCATCGTTTTTGTCGTAAATTTATGACCGGATACCTGGATACACAGGGAGTGCGTGCAGCAAAATGTCGAGTCGGTAATACATTGAGGGAAGTTCATCGTCCATACAGTGAATTACGACAACAGGTAAGCAGGCCTAATAATTTTTTTTATTGTCACCCGTTTTAGTATTTTGTGTTTGTAAGCTGTCTTGAAATATAAATCCAGTACCATACCATGCCACAACACATGGGCCATAAATTGCATTTGGACCAGTGAACCAATGAAAAATTAAGTCATGTTTGGTGAGATGCATGTTTTGGCCACGGATGGTTTCAGCAGTAAAGTTGTCACTCATTACAGCATGCCAATCAAGAACAACCTTGTTATCTATGAGGAAGTTTACAGGTTAGTAGACAACCCCACCACCATCACCCACCCACTCTCTCACACACACACACACACACTCAGGGTATTTACAAATAAGCCCACATTTTACATTAACTTTTTTTTACTGCATTTACACCCAGATCTGCAGTGGTCAATCATGGAATGTGGGATCAAGTCCGGGTTGATCATGGCAGGGAATTCTACCTGAGCCTTTACATGCAGGAGTAGCTGTCGGGACACAGATTCAATCATAGCAGCCAACCATACCTCCACACTGGTGGGTCTTTCACAGATGAACTGGGCTCCTACTAAGCAAACAAACGAAAGGGTATGTGATACACAGGGCCAGGGTGAGGAAAATAAAACAAGGGGAAGTGAAAGATGAGACAAAGATCAGGCATAGTATTCCGTGACGAGCAACTGGACTTCTTTTTGGAGCTTGAAGACATTTTACCTTTCATCCAAAAAAGACTTCGTCACTCTCTGGCCTGAAGATGGGAAAAGCAGATTTATTTCAGTACCGTGGGTCTGTTAACTGTAGACCACACCCCTCATCATGTGACGACGGGTGAAACGAATCACCTCTTAACATCATTGGCATCATCAATGTGTGAGATTGGGGTTGAATTTGTCATCACGATCACAGGATACTAAGGGTGTTAGCTGCTTTGACAAACATTTAAACTTCCTGGGGTGGAATCTCAAGGCAGAATACTTTAGACCTGTATAAGTGCAAGTCAAGCTTTCTAGAAATTACCGAATGATGGAGATATTTGTAGATTTAATGAGTAACTAACTGGGAACTTGTTTTTGGGGTCAACAGAATCATAGAGTGGAAAGGTTGTAGTCAGAAGTTAACGTTCGGGTGAATTTCCCATTAAAAGGAGCTCTTACACACCTCATGAACCAAGAGATAATCAACATGGAGGACAACTTCACAGAATTCTGGACCTCCAGCCTTACTCGTCGATTGGCTGAAATCGGGTCAGGCAGAATGGTTCAGGCATGGAATGCACATCGAATCCCAGGTATACTAAAGTGCATTATTTACAAATGGAAAAGTATTAGCTGGGCCAGTGAAGAGCAGCATCTCCAGTAGCCCTTCTGATCCCATTGACAGAAATATTATTAGACTGTCTTGCATAAATAAAAGCAGCTTGCTACCTCCTTTTAATCATTTGCCCCACTCATCATAGGTCCTGAGATACCCAATGAACTAGCAGCAGATGGGTGGGCAATCAAAATCTCTGAAAGGCTACTTCCCAGTGCCCCTATTGTAACAGCCATGTATGAAGTAGACTTACGTGGACATCACGTCTTTGGAAATGACCCCTTTTCATCCGTGGCAGACAGATGCAGGGCAGAGGACGTGTTTGCAGACAGGTATACAGAGATGTCACCTGTGTTTAAAATGCAGCGAACGACAAACACACCAGTTATTGCGATGAATTTTGGAACCTTGTCAATGTTACGCAAAGACACATCTGAATGGAGGAAAAATGACTACACCCTGTGCTATGTCTAGCTCTATAATTCTCGAGAGAATATATATATACACATATACATATATACACATATACACACACACACACACTCAATAAAATTAAACAGTTTTGCTTCAAACTGATTTGTGATATGCATTTTGAAATACTGACTATAATATCAGACCTTTCACACCAATCAGACTTTTGCCATGAATGAATAAAGTAGTGAAATTAAACACAGAATTACCAGAACAACAAAACTTTGAAAGTGGAGTAAAGCAAACATGGGTGATTCTCACAAAATTAGACTTACAAGGTGTCAGGAAACGTTTTTATAATTAAAGTTAACTCTATTAAAATAAAAAGATAAATATACAGATGTTTTTAACGTTATCATTTTGCTCATGATTTCAAATGACCATAAGAAATACATATTTTGTTGGGTTTTTTTTCCACTTTTAAGAGTACATTTCTCATTACCGCAACGTGTCCATAACTGAATTTGGGTTCTATAAGAGAAATATTCGTAAACAGATTAAAAAAAAAAAAAACTATAAACTTCAGTGCGCTTCATACTGCAAATAGTTACAAATAAGAGGCAAAAGGTATTTGGTGACTACTGGTAAAGGCATTGAAAATAAAAAGGAAAAGAAATGTGTCCAAGACCAATTCTCATTCTCCGCAACAACTTTGAATCAATTAAATCTTCAAGGAACTTATATTTGCAAGGAACTGTGTTGGAGAGGGACAATATTGACTGTAACACTCAAGATGTCTACCAGGTAAGCAGTTATTTTTTTCATCTCTTCAGATAAAAGTTAAAAGTTTGTTCGTTATGGTACCGACACGACTTTTTAGTTCTCATAACCGCAACGTGAAGTTTTGAAGTTTTAAAAACTGCTTTTATGTTTCTGTTATTATATACCCCATTATGATCCAAACACAAACAGCTAAGAGTAGTTTAGCTAGCCCTCATGGCGCTCCCATAGCTAGCGCAAAAGTTCAAAGGTCACTCATCCACCGCAACACCATCATCATTCACCGCAACAATTGAGGGCCTGTTGCGGTAGAGAGACTCAATGTTTCGCATACGAGAAACAGACTAATAAAGGAGGGAAATGTATGATAACAGCTTCATTGATATTTATTCTAAATACATTTTGATCAGATCGTGTTATAAACCTATAGACCACTGCTTCCAGCCTATAGACCACTGCTAACGCGGAGCAAGTCAGCTGTGAAGCAGATTAGGGCATGGCCAGAGGGAGCCACCTCAGCTCTCCAGGACTGCTTTGACTGTACAGACTGGTCTGTTTTCAGGGAGGCAGCCACTACCAACCAGCACATCAAACTCACCGAATACACCAAGTCTGTGACTGGATACATATCCAAATGCATGGATGATGTCACAGTCACAAAAACTGTCACGGTACGAGCAAACGACAAACCTTGGTTCACCAGGGAGGTACGTGAGCTCCTGAGAGCACGCAACACTGCTTTCAAGCCCGGGGACAAAGATGCCCTCAGATCAGCCAGGGCCAACCTGCACCCGGGCGTGAGAGCAGCCAAGCGGGCCTATGGACAGAAAATCTATTCACACTTCAGCGACACAAGAGACCCCAGACGCCTGTGGCAAAGCATCCGGTCAGTCACAGACTACAAACCAACACCCCTGCCGTGTGAGGACAACATAGACTTCCTCAACTCCAACACCTTCTTCAGCCGGTTTGAAGAAAACAACACCACCGCTCCAACAAAAGCCCCTACTGGCCCAGACAACACAACACTCCAACTAGACCCTGCGGACGTGCGGAAGACCCTACTCAAGGTGAACCCCAGAAAAGCTGCAGGTCCGGACAACATCCCCGGGCCTGTGCACAGAGACTTTGCAGACTCACTTACGGATGTCCTCACAGATATTTTCAACATCTCACTGAGCCATCATACCAGAAAGCTTCAAAGCTACCACCATCGTACCGCTACCGAAAAAATCCCCAGCTGTGGGACTGCAGGAAAGGTGACCCAATTAAATCTTTTCGGAGTAGTACAATCTGTATATTTATGCATTTCTGTGTTTTTTTAATGAAATATTACATTAAATATGTAATTTTGCTGCAAGCAAGCATCATGTGAAAAGAAGAGGGCATCAGCAAAAGAGAGGCTGGCAAAGCAGAGGGCATTAATTTACAGCAATCCAGTCTTACTAGAGTAATACAGAAGAAAAGAAAGAGAGAGAGAGAGAGAGAGAGAGAGAGAGAGAGAGAGAGAGAGAAAGAGAGAGAGAGAGAGAGAGAGAGAGGGAGGTTAGGGAAAAGGGTGATGACAGGGAAACATATAACTTGGGTTAGGTTGACCAACTTATACTCTCTCCTAGACACACTCAAACACTCCACACAGCACACACACAAACACACACTTGTATGGGGTTGGCATGCAAACATGAAGGCATCCGCTTCACACACTCTTTTTCAGACATGCATGCCTATTGCCCACACACCTAGGCACACAGATACATCTGTGGCAAACGCACACACACACAATTTCGTCCATAGTTTGAAAGGTGAAATCTAGCATAAACACACTAAATACATTACTTTGTTTTCCCAGGTATCGGAAACGTAAGGAAGCTGGCACACTTAAAACAACTGAGGATCTGACAAGTAAACAGCATGAGAGGGGAGAAAAAGCAACGGCAAAAGAATTCAGCAAATTATTACAAGAAAAAAAAAAAAAACAAACCAAGTACTCCTTAATTTAACACCAGAATCTTTAGCAAGTCAGGCAGAGAATATTGACAATGAAGAACAAAGATGGGAATTAGACACTAATCCTAACAGAACACCAACTAAAACACCAGAAGAAAAATTAGAAACAAACAGGACCAATGGAAGCACCCACCCCCCAAGAGTTGCTACTGAAAAAATAGAGAGTGCTCATCAAAGCTTGTGGGGAAATTGAGATCGAAATTAAGATGCGCTGAAGAAAAATGCGTGGCGAAAACAGCAGAACTGTTGAAACTCGAGAGACAACCGAGACGGCTGACGGCCGGTAAACCAAAAAGAACAAAGGCGACGCTACCAGTAAGCATTTCGCAAAGGGTCAGGGGTCAGGCAGGCTAAAAAGGGACTGCTGATCAATGGCAAGCGGAAACAGCTTTCCAAGATTGTAAGCATCTTCCTACATTGGGGTGATGTCTCAACTGTCGTAAAATGGCAAGGTCTGGAGAGATTCGTCGCAAGGGACAAATCTACAGGAAAAGACCACTCACAGACACGTTGTCAAAACTCCATCAAGGATTCCTCTCTGAACATCTTGACCAACCTGTGTCCAAAGCTCAGTTTTTCAGATTGAGGCCATTTTCAATTGTTAGGCCTAAAATTACAGAGAGAGAGAAACGTGTGCTTGTAAAATGCACGAGAACATCAACCTCAAAAGTTTAAAAAGCTGCAAGAACTGGGAATCATTAAAACATCAAGTCCCGAGGATCTTGTGCAGTCCAGTGTGTGCGACACAGATAACATGTCCTGCATCTATGGCAGATGTCAACGATGCAACAAAAAGACCTTTCCCACATCTTCAGATCCTCTTGCTCAGGGAAACGTCGTCATCCGGCAAGAGCGAAACCACAAGGTCCATCATGACAACAAAGACCCACAAGAACGGTTCAGCAGAAGAAAGGCAGACAAAGAAAAACACTCCTTGAAAGCAGGACCTCGTCCGCTGAGCGGCTGTTAGCACTCAATGAAAAAACACCTTTCATCTTTTGCTATTCATGTGTTCAATGTAAACCATCAATATCGGGTGATAAAATCAATAAAAGATAACCTGACAGATGATGCTGTGGCTATAAATACTGACTACAGTGAGAACTACAGCTGCAAATATGCTAAAGAGATAAAGGAGACCCGTTTCGGCACTGGAGATGACCAGGTTACCCTCCACACTGGGGTACTTTATCCAAGCAGGGACAGAGTGGAGGCCTATCCATGCCTCTCAGCCAGCCTACAGCATGATGCGGTAGCAACATGGGCTCATCTTGAGAATCTTGATCTCGATAAAATCGATTGCTGAAGGGCAATAGGAAGTGGAGACTAGGAACGGCATTGGAGAAAAACGCTTCTATCAGCCAGCCATAAGACATCCAGGAGAAAGGGTCCGGTACTGTTGGCAGGACATCAGGGCCATAAGCCCAGAACCCCTCCCTGCCACCTCCTCTGCTAGACATTTCTGTGTCTTACCAGACACATGGGCAAAGCACAAAAAAAAAATGCTCTTCATTGGTCATTGGCAAACACACACACTTCTGTGCACACACTCACACAAGCGTGCACACTCACACACACTTACATCACCTCTCTGCACACAGACATTCTGATGCATGCGGTGTATGACCCAACTTGGTCTTGAATTTAGTTCTGTTTTTTTTTAGTGGTTACTGAAATGTTGTGACAAATTCCATTCTCGGGACCGACCGACCGAAGAGGAAAAAAAAAAAAAAATTAAAAAGGTTCTCGAACACGCGATTGAAGTTCTGTTTATGAAATAAACAATGAAATAAAAGTTCTTTTGAAACGGCATTTGGTGAGCGTTAACTGGTGAAGCAGTGGTTATGTTGCTTGACATTATGGCAATATCTGTTTTAAATGTCAAATATAATTGGGTATAAGAACCGTTGCATTTAGTAAATGTATAAATTTCATTTCCGAAATATTGATCCTCATTACCGACATGGCATTCTCATTACCACAACATGGATTTTTATTTTGAAAAAAATATATTTAGTTTTAAAATGTATGAACATATTATAGAACACTACTTACTCACTAGTTAAAAATGCGTATACGATTTTTTAACAGAGTAATTAAATAAACTACGTTGTAAATCACAAATGTTTCGGTAATTAGAATTAATAAAGAAATGACAAAAAAATAACACATGTAAATAAAATGACTCTCCAGTGTTAAACCTAGTTTGGAGCATGACTAATAAGAGTCTACTGTAATAACAGATTTAACGTAATGTTATGTTGCGGTAAAGATCATTTTTAAAGGACTACATCTAAAATTCTGAATAAAAATATAGGAAAATATTTTTTTTACAGCGAGTTAAGACTATAATGTTATATGTAGGAAAATACTATTTTCTCCAAGGGCATTTGAAAAATTCTGATACTGGACACCTTCTACATCTGGATTTGGTGAGAATCACCCACATAGGCCCTGTGTATGAAACCCGTACACCCAGAAACCCTTCCACTTGTTTGCGTGGCCAGCTTACAGCATTTATTAAATAAAAAAAATAAAAAAAAAACTTATGAAAGTGCTGAAGGAAAAAGGCCCTGTCTGTTTAAATAATAATAAAAAAAAAGTTACTTCACCCTTATACAGTTTGCATGGCCAGCAGCAGTAAAACCAACAGAAATAATACAACCCCTTAATAAATGACTTCCCCACTCTACTAAATTTACTACATATAACTGGTGGGCACAAAGAATTGACTTAATCAGTGCTAAATGTAACTCAATGGGATTCCCTTAGAAAATTGCCTAATGCTGCTAGGACATCTGTCAGCCCAGTTAGCCGACATGGGCTAAAATCCTCCTCCCTGCATTTTGGGCAGGTAGAGGGCACCCTCATTCAGTCCTCGATGCACCTCCTGCAGCCGACGATGCTGTTGCAGCATGTAGACGCATGTGGTTCATTCGCCGAGTCTGGAAATAGATGAAAACGATTTTTAAAAAACACTTTCCAATCACTATATGGTGGGGTGGGATTTTAAGGTGAAATGGTAAACGATATGATTTTGTTGATTATATTATGTTTCCACTTTGCAGGACACTTAAGCCCTCCTTACCTCACGTCGCTGCATTTCGGCAGAGTCGTGACATTTTGTACAACGCAAATAACGCATCTCTAGATAGATATGCATGCTATATTTGATAGAGCTTAATTAGATTAGCTTCGATCCAACTAGAGGAGAGCAGTGTACCTGTGCAGAGCCTATGAAACGCAGTTGACATCCAAGCAGAGGTTAAAAAGAAGCATTAAATATCTAAGTGCAGGTTGAGTACAGTTTTCTGTGCAGTTATGCAGACAAAAAAAAAAATAATAACTGTATATATGCTTCTTAAATGACAATAATATCCAGGAAACCTTTCAGTCAGGCTTTAGAACTAATCATAGCACAGAATCAGCCCTAGTTAAAGTCTTCAATGACCTCCTTATCGCATCTGATAATGGATATATATCAATATTAATCCTATTGGATCTTAGTGCTGCATTTGACACTATTGACCATGGTATCCTACTACACAGACTTGAACACATGATAGGCATCAAAGACACTGCATTAGCCTGGTTCAAATCATACCTCTCTGGTCGCTACCAGTTTGTACACGCTCATAATGAGTCATCAACCCATACCAAAGTAAAGTTTGGTGTACCCCAAGGCTCAGTGCTAGGTCCCCTGCTGTTCTCCCTGTACATGTTACCGTTAGGATCTGTTATAAGGAAACATGGTATCACTTTCCACTCCTATGCTGATGATACCCAGCTTTACCTTTCTATGAAGCCTAATGACTATATGCCAATGACTAAACTTGATGCATGTCTCCTAGACATCAAAACCTGGATGACTAATAATTTCCTTTGTTTAAATTCTGATAAAACTGAAGTTATGATGACTGGCCCTA
This sequence comes from Tenualosa ilisha, assembly GCA_015244755.2. Lineage (NCBI taxonomy): Eukaryota > Metazoa > Chordata > Actinopteri > Clupeiformes > Clupeidae > Tenualosa > Tenualosa ilisha. The sequence goes on along the minus strand of PYXC01000096.1, from coordinate 92,553 downwards.
AACAGCTGACCAACACTCTACCCCATCACCAAAACTTACTCAGTGGCCTGTCACTGTCATGTAATGCAAAAGTTAAAGACCTTGGGGTAATTATTGACCAGGACCTCTCTCTAAATAGTCATGTAAAACACATTTCAAAAACATCTTTTTTTCACCTACGAAATATTGCTAAGGTTAGAAAGTTCTTATCCTTTGAGGATGCTGAAAAATTAATACACGCATTTATTACTTCCAGGCTCGACTATTGCAATGCTCTGTTCTCTGGGTGTAGCAATACTTGCATCAAAAACCTACAACTAATACAAAATGCTGCGGCCCGAACTCTCACCAGGACTAAAAAATACGAACATATCTCTCCTATCCTTGCTTCCCTACATTGGCTCCCTATTAAAAGTCGAATTGATTTTAAAATACTCCTCCTAACCTACAAAGCCCTCAAGGGCGATGCACCAACATATATTAAAGACTTACTTGTCCCTTACCACCCTCCTAGAACCCTAAGATCCCAAAATGCTGGTCTCCTTGTAATCCCAAGAATATCAAAATCTACGATAGGAGGAAGAGCCTTTTGTTACCGTGCACCCCTCCTGTGGAATAATCTCCCCCCCCACATTCGACAAGCGGACACTCTCAATACCTTTAAGTCTAGACTTAAAACCTTCCTCTTTACTGTTTCCCATAGTTAGGGATGGTGCATGGCAAATCATCACTTCTCATGGGTCTTTTGGAAGGGACTGCCTCTGCTGTTGCCCCCAGTTGCGAGGCATGGCAGCCACTGACCATCCCTGCAGTGGTGCTGGTTTACCATGCATCATACCTTAGTTATGCTGCTATAGCCTAGCGCCGCCGCACAACCTTCATGTGTCATGCCGTACAACTCCCTCTCTCTCTCCTTCAGCTCTCTCTCAATATTTATATGTATATATATATATATATTTTATACACATGTATGTATGCCCAAATTACACATTTGCTTTCTGATGTGTGAGCCTGGCCTAATTCACTATTTTCCTCTGTCCACAATTATCTTTGCTGAGTGTCATCCCTGCCTCATTCTGGCGGACTCCTCTCACCCTCCCCTCCTGAGTGGACTACAACCAACACTACGGGAGGCCCATGTCAGGACCGACTCCCCATCACAGAGGACCTTCCTGGACGCCGATGCTGGGCCCGACTCCCCTTCCTGAGGCTTCGTGATTGACCCCCCCTCACAATGGCGCTGTCAAATGGACCCTTACTGTTACCCCCATGACCCATCTCACTCCTTTGAGTTTGACACTATGCCTGGCCACTGCTACATTGTCCAGCCATAATTCCTGATAACCACCTATAGACTGATTACCATGTAATGTAAAAGTGGGATAATACTCTATTATGAACTATTATGAACCTTAGCTAAACCATAGGCAACTTATAGTCTGTCATGGTTACTACTGATTGTAATTTTTCTCCATGACCCCTGGCAGTTGGGTCAGCCCCTTGAGTCGTGGATCTGCCCAAGGTTTCTTCCTAGATTAACTGAACATAAGGGAGTTTTTCCTTGCCCCTGTTGCTCTTGGGTGCTCCTTCTGTGAAGCGCCATGAGACAATACTATTGTAAAAGGCGCTGTATAAATAAAACTGAATTGAATTGAATATATATAAAGGTATAAAATTGGGTCATTCTGGGTCAATTCACACACCCTCCCAACGGTCTTGAAGATGAAGCCCTCCAAAGCCCCCCCCCTACAGTAAACAAATACAAGGTTAATGTACAATGTGGGTAAATACCCTGAGTGTGTGTGTGTGTGTGTGTGGTGGGGATGTCTACTCACCTGTAAACTTCCTCATAGATAACAAGGTTGTTTTTGATTGGCATGCTGCAATGAGCGACAACTTTACTGCTGAAGCCATCCATGGCCAAAACGTGTGTCACACCAAACATCAATAACTTTTCGTTCTGGTCCATATGCAATTTATGACCCATTTATGAGGCATGGTATGATACTGGATTTATATTTTGAGCACCTTACAGAAATATGAATTTTTGTCAACATGCTAGACAGCTTACAACCACAAAATACTAAAACAGGTGACAATAAAAAAAATCTGATCAGGCCTGCTTACCTGTTGTTGTAATTCACTGTATGGCCGATGAACTTCCCTCAATGTATTACCGACTCGACATTCTGCTGCACGCACTCCCTGTGTAGCCAGGTATCCGGTCATAAATTTACGACCAAACGATGGGGCCGTCTGATAAGAAAAATATTAACTTTATCTCTTTTGAAACACAGGCAGATGGGATGTCGCATTTTCAACATATAAAATGGCTTACCTCCCATATCGACCCGATTACAGCCCTCTCCAACTCCGTGTCCGTAACGTGCCTTTTACGCCTGAGGTTGTGCATGCTGCGAAATCGTCTAACGCTCATGTCTGAGAATCGTTCATTTCCTATTTGTTGCAGCGCATTTGAAATTCTGGCATGAGTCTTGCCTGATTTAAACGACTCTGTAATAAGCTCTGCATGGGTCTCCAATGCGGTCATGGTCAGTGCGCGCTCGGCTCGCTTGGATGCGCGTCCATGTGCGCTTGGAGTAAACTTATTATTACATCAAAACTCGTGCAGATCGTTTTTTTTTAACACGTTTAATTTTTGACCTGAGCATGAAAAGAAAAGTAAAAAAAATAAGGCATTTGTTTTTTTGTTCGACTTTGACGATGAGAAGTTACTCTTATTTTGTTGTTTTTTTAGTTCTTCATTGCAATTCAAATGAACAAATGATACACAGGACCCCCCCCAACCACCCACGTTAACACCTTAACACAGATATTAGGAAGGACAAGCACATTTACCCTTTTCAATAATTCAAATCACATCACACACTACAACCCAATGGCCACACGCTCAATGGCAGAAATCAGCACAGGATCTCCAGTGCGGAGGTAGGGTGTCTGTCCCTGGGCCCAAAGGTCACCGGTTCGAACCCCCCGAAAATTCCACCCCAGGGAACGAAGAGATGGTGAAAGGAGGATGGAGGCCAGGAGTCTGTGAGAAGCCACTAAAATGTAATATCCCTAAAATTAAAAGTATTCTTGTTAAAATAAGAGGTAGTATAGAACTCTGAGGTTAAAGGGGGAGGAGAAGGGATCTAATAGAGTAGTAGTGGATGTGTATGTGGGGGGGTAGGTAAGAAAAATTGTGTACAGTTGTATGGGGCAAAAAGCTAACCAGAGAAAAGGGGGGGGGGGGGCAGCTGGCTAAGTAAGAAGCAAAATGGCCAGTACTTAAAACAGCATTTTTAACCTTAGCATAAAAACAAACAACTGGAAACTGTAAAACTATTACCTGTTTTATGGGACCATGGTGGCCTTCATCTTCTTAGTTCCGCGCTGGTGGAATGACCTCCCAAGTGCTACCAGATCAACTGATACCCTCTCCACCTTCAAGAAACTCGTGAAGACTAAGCTCTTCCAAGAATATCTCCTGGCGTAAACTTTGAGAATGCACTTAATAATTTAATTTCTCTACATTGTGTTACACTATTGCACTTTCAACTTAAAACAGCGCAGATTCTATGTTAGCAATATGCACTCCTTGTTAGTTCATTGTGTTGTAGCTTGAATGTTATCCTCTTTTGTAAGTCGCTTTGGATAAAAGCGTCTGCTAAATGCCTAAATGTAAATGTAAATGTAGTGCAACAGTGTTAGTATCCAAGTTGATGTTTTCCCAGTCCACAGTTTGAAAATCCAGAGATGGTTTTCATGGAACAAAAGCAGAGTCTCAACAGCAGACACTAAAAGCTTGAGAGATGTTTCAGCATGTTAACCCACATGCTCAGGTAGGTTTGGGTAGTCCATCCAGTGTTTAGAATTAGTTTAAAAGCATAAGTTTTCCTTGAACATTTGGAATTTCAGTCAATTAGTTTGGTAAAGAATAATTACCAGGTGGCATCTTGGTTCTCCTGATGTTTCAGACGATGTAGATCTGCTTCAGAGGAGGTAAAGCCATGCTGGTGTGTTTGGTATTTCAGTTAGAAAAAGAGGGAGGAGACGGGGAGAGGAAGGGGTAGGGTTGTGTAAAGGGGTTGTTTGTATTGGGTCTAGTAGGCATCAGTCTTCTTGAAATGAGATCTCTGGTCAGTGATTGGGGGATTTGAAAAATTACTCTTTCAAATTGGAGTCTTGCTGGGGAAGTAGGGAACTGTAGTTCTGAGTGGAAGTGCTGCCTAGCAATATGGAGCGCGTGCTCTTAATAACAGGTCCTCAATGGTGTAGCGGGTAAGAGATCGGGCTTTCTGCGGGCTAGAGACCAGGTTCAAGTACTGTCTGACCCGTTTGTATGAAAAAAAAATGAAATAACAAGTCATTAAAATAGAGAAGGAATTTTTAAATAAATGAAAATTAGGGAGGACTTAAGTTTAATTAAGAGTGGAATTGTAAGGGAAATTGATTATGGGTAGGGAGGTGAGCAAAACTTAGTGGAGTACCCCTGGCGCAGAGGTAGAGCGTCTGTCCTTGCACCCGAAAGTTGGCGGTTCAAACCCCCTGAACTAAACTGAAGCACCTGAACAGGGACTTGAATCCTGGACCAGCGCTCGCAGGATCGACTCCCACATTCTCCAGTGCCGTGGGCTCCACAAGGCCTGGCTTTCAGGGAGGTGCCAGAGACTTTCTCCCCCCTCAGCAGATGGTGGCTGCTGCGCTGTGCAGGGAAAGTTTTGTTTTTGATGTGCAAATCTGGGATTCCAAACCACAGCCCCGAGCTTAAGAGACTCATGCTCAAGTGGCTGAGTTAGCCAGGTTTCTTGTGAACGCACACGACATGGTGACGTGACGGTGAGCGAACGCGTGTGCCTACCATCTCTGCCAGTTTTGATTCCAAATGTGGTGCTGCTGTTGTACAAAGTCATGGCCAGAAGGGGGTGGAAGTGGTTAGCATAGCTGCCTTCCAAGCAGTTGACCCGGGTTCGATTCTCGGTCAACGCAAAGAGAGCTTCTCTTTGAAATGCCCTTTAATTACGTCCCATAGGGCCCCGAACAGAACGCCGCCGTCTCGTTGTCCAAGCGTGCACGGTGGGCGGATTGAAGCGGCCGTGGCGAGCGTTCTGCACGGATTTGGACGTGCCTTGGACCTCTGGCTTAACGTGCAGCCGCGAGCATCCTGCGTGGATGTCCTCATGCTTTCGTTGCCCTCTTGTCAATGCAGGTGCTCAACCTAGTCTGCAGAGCTGTGGCGAGCACCGCGGTAGCGTGGCCGAGCGGTCCAAAGCGCTGGATTAAGGCTCCAGTCTCTTCGGGGGCGTGGGTTCGAATCCCACCGCTGCCATTATGGCAAGGAGCAGCAAAAGAGACAGCTCGTCCTTTGCCCTCCGAAGCAGAGGTGGCTGAATGATGTCGCGCCTTCTCTTTGTCGTCTTGCGACAGAAGTGAGGAATTTTCCACCGCCGGGCGCCAAGTGCCCATCTGGTAGTGTGGCCGAGCGGTCTAAGGCGCTGGATTTAGGCTCCAGTCTTTTCGGAGGCGTGGGTTCGAATCCCACCGCTGCCATTGTCTTCCGAACTAGGACCAAGCAGCCAGTCTTGTCATCAGGACCAGCTGAGCAAATGTCAACGTTCCTCAACTTAGTCGTCAGAGTGGGGGTAAAGCTGTGTCGTGAGGTGACCAAAGTGCTACGTTCTTGTTGGTACAGAGCTTACTTTGACTCCACAACACGCCTTGCGCTTTAAGAACTGCTGCTATTTTTCCAAACTCGCCTAGGCTTGGCTGGTCTCAGGAACTGCCTGTTTGACATGGCTGGAAAACACATGGGGACTGCAAAGGCCCCCGCTGATGGACACTTCATAGACGCGGCCTTGCCGCGCAGGCTGCTGACCGGCAGCTGTGGCGTTGGTGGTATAGTGGTTAGCATAGCTGCCTTCCAAGCAGTTGACCCGGGTTCGATTCCCGGCCAACGCAAAGAGAGCTTCTCTTTGAAATGCCCTTTAATTACGTCCCCAGGGCCCCGAACAGAACGCCGCCGTCTCGCTGTCCAAGCGTGCACGGTGGGCAGATTGAAGCGGCCGTGGCGAGCGTTCTGCACGGATTTGGACGTGCCTTGGACCTCTGGCTTAACGTGCAGCCGCGAACATCCTGCGTGGATGTCGTCATGCTTTCGTTGCCCTCTTGTCAATGCAGGTGCTCAACCTAGTCTGCAGAGCTGTGGCGAGCACCGCGGTAGCGTGGCCGAGCGGTCCAAGGCGCTGGATTAAGGCTCCAGTCTCTTCGGGGGCGTGGGTTCGAATCCCACCGCTGCCATTATGGCAAGGAGCAGCAAAAGAGACAGCTCGTCCTTTGCCCTCCGAAGCAGAGGTGGCTGAATGATGTCGCGCCTTCTCCTTGTCGTCTTGCGACAGAAGTGAGGAATTGTCCACCGCCGGGCGCCAAGTGCCCATCTGGTAGTGTGGCCGAGCGGTCTAAGGCGCTGGATTTAGGCTCCAGTCTCTTCGGAGGCGTGGGTTCGAATCCCACCGCTGCCATTGTCTTCCGAACTAGGACCAAGCAGCCAGTTTTGTCATCAGGACCAGCTGAGCAAATGTCAACGTTCCTCAACTTAGTCGTCAGAGTGGGGGTAAAGCTGTGTCGTGAGGTGACCAAAGTGCTACGTTCTTGTTGGTACAGAGCTTACTTTCAAGAAACTCGTGAAGACTAAGCTCTTCCAAGAATATCTCCTGGTGTAAACTTTGAGAATGCACTTAATAATTTAATTTCTCTACATTGTGTTACACTATTGCACTTTCAACTTAAAACAGCGCAGATTCTATGTTAGCAATATGCACTCCTTGTTAGTTCATTGTGTTGTAGCTTGAATGTTATCCTCTTTTGTAAGTCGCTTTGGATAAAAGCGTCTGCTAAATGCCTAAATGTAAATGTAAATGTACTTTGACTCCACAACACGCCTTGCGCTTTAAGAACTGCTGCTCTTTTTCCAAACTTGCCAAGGCTTGGCTGGTCTCAGGAACTGCCTGCTTGACATGGCTGGAAAACACATGGGGACTGCAAAGGCCCCCGCTGATGGACACGTCATAGACGCGGCCTTGCCGCGCAGGCTGTTGGCCGGCAGCTGTGGCGTTGGTGGTATAGTGGTTAGCATAGCTGCCTTCCAAGCAGTTGACCCGGGTTCGATTCCCGGCCAACGCAAAGAGAGCTTCTCTTTGAAATGCCCTTTAATTACGTCCCCAGGGCCCAGAACAGAACGCCGCCGTCTCGCTGTCCAAGCGTGCACGGTGGGCAGATTGAAGCGGCCGAGGCGAGCGTTCTGCACGGATTTGGATGTGCCTTGGACCTCTGGCTTAACGTGCAGCCACAAGCATCCTGCGTGGATGTCCTCATGCTTTCGTTGCCCTCTTGTCAATGCAGGTGCTCAACCTAGTCTGCAGAGCTGTGGCGAGCACCGCGGTAGCGTGGCCGAGCGGTCCAAGGCGCTGGATTAAGGCTCCAGTCTCTTCGGGGGCGTGGGTTCGAATCCCACCACTGCCATTATGACAAGGAGCAGCGAAAGTGACAGCTCGTCCTTTGCCCTCCGAAGCAGAGGTGGCTGAATGATGTCGCGCCTTCTCCTTGTCGTCTTGCGACAGAAGTGAGGAATTGTCCACCGCCGGGCGCCAAGTGCCCGTCTGGTAGTGTGGCCGAGCGGTCTAAGGCGCTGGATTTAGGCTCCAGTCTCTTCGGAGGCGTGGGTTCGAATCCCACCACTGCCATTGTCTTCCGAACTAGGACCAAGCAGCCAGTTTTGTCATCAGGACCAGCTGAGCAAATGTCAACGTTCCTCAACTTAGTCGTCAGAGTGGGGGTAAAGCTGTGTCGTGAGGTGACCAAAGTGCTACGTTCTTGTTGGTACAGAGCTTACTTTGACTCCACAACACGCCTTGCGCTTTAAGAACTGCTGCTCTTTTTCCAAACTCGCCAAGGCTTGGCTGGTCTCAGGAACTGCCTGCTTGACATGGCTGGAAAACACATGGGGACTGCAAAGGCCCCCGCTGATGGACACGTCATAGACGCGGCCTTGCCGCGCAGGCTGTTGGCCGGCAGCTGTGGCGTTCGTGGTATAGTGGTTAGCATAGCTGCCTTCCAAGCAGTTGACCCGGGTTCGATTCTCGGTCAACGCAAAGAGAGCTTCTCTTTGAAATGCCCTTTAATTACGTCCCATAGGGCCCCGAACAGAACGCCGCCATCTCGTTGTCCAAGCGTGCACGGTGGGCGGATTGAAGCGGCCGTGGCGAGCGTTCTGCACGGATTTGGACGTGCCTTGGACCTCTGGCTTAACGTGCAGCCGCGAGCATCCTGCGTGGATGTCCTCATGCTTTCGTTGCCCTCTTGTCAATGCAGGTGCTCAACCTAGTCTGCAGAGCTGTGGCGAGCACCGCGGTAGCGTGGCCGAGCGGTCCAAGGCGCTGGATTAAGGCTCCAGTCTCTTCGGGGGCGTGGGTTCGAATCCCACCGCTGCCATTATGGCAAGGAGCAGCAAAAGAGACAGCTCGTCCTTTGCCCTCCGAAGCAGAGGTGGCTGAATGATGTCGCTCCTTCTCCTTGTCGTCTTGCGACAGAAGTGAGGAATTGTCCACCGCCGGGCGCCAAGTGCCCGTCAAGTAGTGTGGCCGAGCGGTCTAAGGCGCTGGATTTAGGCTCCAGTCTCTTCGGAGGCGTGGGTTTGAATCCCACCGCTGCCATTGTCTTCCGAACTAGGACCAAGCAGCCAGTCTTGTCATCAGGACCAGCTGAGCAAATGTCAACGTTCCTCAACTTAGTCGTCAGAGTGGGGGTAAAGCTGTGTCGTGAGGTGACCAAAGTGCTAAGTTCTTGTTGGTACAGAGCTTACTTTGACTCCACAACACGCCTTGCGCTTTAAGAACTGCTGCTATTTTTCCAAACTCGCCTAGGCTTGGCTGGTCTCAGGAACTGCCTGTTTGACATGGCTGGAAAACACATGGGGACTGCAAAGGCCCCCGCTGATGGACACATCATAGACGCGGCCTTGCCGCGCAGGCTGTTGGCCGGCAGCTGTGGCGTTGGTGGTATAGTGGTTAGCATAGCTGCCTTCCAAGCAGTTGACCTGGGTTCGATTCCCGGCCAACGCAAAGAGAGCTTCTCTTTGAAATGCCCTTTAATTACGTCCCCAGGGCCCCGAACAGAACGCCGCCGTCTCGCTGTCCAAGCGTGCACGGTGGGCAGATTGAAGCGGCCGTGGCGAGCGTTCTGCACGGATTTGGATGTGCCTTGGACCTCTGGCTTAACGTGCAGCCGCGAGCATCCTGCGTGGATGTCGTCATGCTTTCGTTGCCCTCTTGTCAATGCAGGTGCTCAACCTAGTCTGCAGAGCTGTGGCGAGCACCGCGGTAGCGTGGCCGAGCGGTCCAAGGCGCTGGATTAAGGCTCCAGTCTCTTCGGGGGCGTGGGTTCGAATCCCACCGCTGCCATTATGGCAAGGAGCAGCAAAAGAGACAGCTCGTCCTTTGCCCTCCGAAGCAGAGGTGGCTGAATGATGTCGCTCCTTCTCCTTGTCGTCTTGCGACAGAAGTGAGGAACTGTCCACCGCCGGGCACCAAGTGCCCGTCAGGTAGTGTGGCCGAGCGGTCTAAGGCGCTGGATTTAGGCTCCAGTCTTTTCGGAGGCGTGGGTTCGAATCCCACCGCTGCCATTGTCTTCCGAACTAGGACCAAGCAGCCAGTCTTGTCATCAGGACCAGCTGAGCAAATGTCAACGTTCCTCAACTTAGTCGTCAGAGTGGGGGTAAAGCTGTGTCGTGAGGTGACCAAAGTGGCACGTTCTTGTTGGTACAGAGCTTACTTTGACTCCACAACACGCCTTGCGCTTTAAGAACTGCTGCTCTTTTCCAAACTCGCCAACATCAAGGAAGCCAACCCTAGGCCTCAGTTATATTAAGCGCTTTTTTCCCTTCATGAAGAGTAAATAAACTTACATAAAATTGCCATGAGTACGGTTACATTAACATTCTTGACAAGGATCAGCAGAGTAAAAAAAAAATATATTTTACCGAACAATTTCTTCCTTCTTTTCAACATTAACAGGTCCATATATAGCCACAGTTCAAAATTTCCGCAATCAGTTCAGTCATTGTAGCCTCTGTGGCTGAGTCAACCTTAAAAACACACACACACACACACACACACACACACACACACACACACACACACACACAAATGCCTAAGAGATAATCAAAGACACAACGTGAGTGCGTTGGTGAATACGGCGTGTTCGTACCCGACACAGATGTGGAGGGCAGAATCATATATCACAATATCTTTGACCAAATATCTCAGTATTGATGTTGCTACAAAATTCCCTGACTACCATGAATTCTGTGACAGTGGGGAGATAAGTCTCCCATAAGACCTGGGAGATAAGTGATGTATACTGTGCATCAGAGACATCCTCTTTAGAAATGTGCTCAATCTGTATCTACCCGTCACACAAGCACTTGTAGCACCAAACTTTGAGGGAGCAGGGTGGTGGTCCGCTCTGAGCCAGACTTACTACCCAGATTTCACCAGCACTCCTGAAAGAAACAGTATAACTTAGTAGAAACAGTCATGTCCTTAGACTAAAGCATACTCAGGGCAGAAAGCAAGAAATAATTCTATGCGTGGTATTACATTTTGAGCAAAATTAAGTAATTTGAGTGAAATGGCGTGCCACATATTAACAAATAACCATTTTACTTCTCATTCAAGTGAGGTAGGGCAAATGTTAGTAATGAAATCCCATAGGCATAACTGAAGTTTGCTTGATCAAGATCCAGCATTGAATATTTTGGACATTTTCCAGTCTGGTCACCCTCAAACAGCTTCTGCTCAATCCCTGCAACCATCTCTTTGAAAACAAAGAATGATTCCATTCACCATGGAATGTCACTACGGTTACTTCTATTGCAACTGAAAATAACTCAAAGTTATGAACGAATTTCAATTAAACTTTCAGGAAATGTTGATAATGAGAAAGGAACACGTGATTAAATTTGGGTGATCAGTTGAAGCAAAGGGGAGTAAATAGTACAAAATCCAAACTGTTTGGTGAAGGTTCTAGTTTCAGTATGTGGACCTGTGAGGAACTCCCTCCACAGTGCTCCTGTATCAAGGCCCGCCTCCCCTATGAACCGGATTTTTAACCGACTGGTTGGCAATGCCTTCTTCGACGCTTCCATTGAGCAAGGCCCCGCTCCACCACATGGGATCTTGATGCAGTGTGAAGAAATTCTTCCTCATTGTTAACAGCAGCAGAGATGGCCTGCAGAACATCATTAAGGCTGAAGGAGAAATTAATGGGTGTTACGCAGTGTGATTCTGGAAACTGTGTATTGTCTGTATTCCTTTAAGTCTGTGGTTGTCCGGTGTATGTATGTTGTATGTATGTATGTATATGTGACATGCTTTACTATGTGTGAGTATTTGCACCTTTGTGTCAATGACTTTTTTGTTAGTTCAGTCCCTGGATTATTTGACATGATGAGGTTTAAGAGCCTTAGGCTATTTACTGTTGGAGACTATACAAGCACACAAACCTAGAAATGCTCATCTTCTGTTTTGAAGTTGAAGGAATAAAGGCAGGTTTTCTGAAATGACAAAACACAAATATGAATTTGACAGTGAAACCCATATCTCCTGACCTAAAACAAAAGTGTACAAAAACTCATATAAAAGTTAAAGGCGGACTTTAAATACACAGATGTCAGCCTTAATGGTAACAGCTCAGGTAACAACAGGTAAGTTTAACTGCTCATTGATCCATTGGTGGGAAGACAGGTGCTTGGAGGGATATGCCTAACTAGATGCAACAATATTTTGACATATTTTCTAGATTGTGCTAAAAGATTCTGTTACCCCTCTCCACACTAACTGGCATGTGCCTCCTGCACATTGGGAGGGAAATTCGGGCCACAGATTGGACACATGGTCTGCAACTGGAATCACTTAAATGTTTAACATAAAAGGTGGAGACAATAATAGCTCAAAATTAATTGCATATATCTGTTATTCATCTTTCAACAGATGTTTTTGCATTACCCGTTCATTACATTACAAACTACCTTAAAACTTCACATTACACCAGGTAGAACTGGCTACTATACAAGTAATGACCAAATCCACTGTAATGATAAGTCTCTTTGTTCTCTTAAGACACTTTATTCAAGCTTAATGGTGCAGGGGGAACATGTCCAGGGGCAAAGTCACACTTATGTAGACAGACTGACATTTAATGTTTGCTGATTTACAGTACAGATTGTGTCAAGTCTGTAATTGTGTAATATGTCTCATACTTTGTCCTAAACCTTTTTTAAAACCAAAATACCACTGATGTTTGAAAAGGTAACAATTACCTTCTGTTTTGAGTTTACCTCAAAGTCTTCCATATCGGATTTGGAGTTTCTGTAATCCGAGTCTTCATCACTACTCTGATAAAGAAGAGTAGCAAGTTCTCATTTATTATATGAATATGGTGTATGAAGTGAGTATTATGCAAGCATTATTCACAATGTCCCCCCCAAAAAACACTGTCCATTACAGATACCTAATGGTAAGCTTAACCCTCTGTGTGCAGTAGTTGTTTCTGTGTTAAACAGGGTACAGCTATTTGTAGTATAATGTGATCTCCAAACATACAATGGGTCTGTACATACCTTCTGTGGATATGTATCTGAAGGCTTACAGGTTTGAACATGCAGTGAAAGGATTTGTAGTGAATAGCTGGTCTGACAGGAGTGGCACAGTGCCTTTGGCATAGTGGAGAAGGACCTGGAGTCAGGAGGCAGTGGCAGAGTGTCTAGTTCCTCCTGTACTGGAGCAATATATAGGACACCCTTTCTGCCTCCACCTGCATTCTTCAGAATTAGCCCTGTACAGCCACTGTCCTCAGGACACACCATGTGTAATTTTCTAGCACCCCACCCTCCTAAAAAGAAAAGTAATTTAGTAGTTGAATTGTATTGAAACGTGACAGTATTCATCACTCATGATATAGAAACCTAGGTGTCATGATCGATGACCAACTGACCTTTGCAGATCACGTTGCCTCTGTGGCTCGATCGTGCCGTTTTTCCATATTCAACATAAGGAAGATCAGGCCATACATAACCCAACATGCAACCCAGCTCCTGGTTCAGACCCTGGTTATCTCTCGTCTTGACTACTGCAATGTCCTCCTATCAGGCCTACCAGCCTGTGCGGTGAGACCACTACAGATGATCTAGAATGCAGCTGCACGTCTGGTCTTTAACCAGCCAAAAAGGGCACGTCACACCTCTGTTCATTGAACTTCACTGGTTGCCCTTGGCTGCTCGCATTAAATTCAAGGCACTTATGGTGGCCTACAGGGTGAATGATGGCTCTGCTCCCATCTACTTGAATACTCTTCTGAAGCCCTATGTCACCCGACAACCGCTACGCTCCTCTAAGGAACGTTTTCTAGCACGGCCAACACTTTGTGCAGGTCAATCCAGACTCTTCTCATATCTGGTTCCGCGCTGGTGGAATGACCTCCCAAGTGCTACCAGATCAACTGATACCCTCTCCACCTTCAAGAAACTCGTGAAGACTCAGCTCTTCCAGGAATACCTCCTGGCGTAAATTTTGAGAATGCACTTAATAATTTAATTTCTCTACACTGTGTTACACTATTGCACTTTCAACTTAAAATAGTGCAGGTTAGTTCTATGTTAGCAATATGCACTCCTTGTTAGTTCTTTCATTGTGTTGTAGTTTGAATGTTATCCTCTTTTGTAAGTCGCTTTGGATAAAAGCGTCTGCTAAATGCCTAAATGTAAATGTAAATATTGATCCAATTTTTTATGACAAAATTACATTGGCCATAAGTTTTATGTACCTGCTGCTTTGTAAATCTGTCAGACCCCGGACACACTTTCCAGTTTTGGATAGAGATCTTGAGAGTTGAACATACCTTCACGAGTAATATAAACCACCAGTAAAATAATACCACATACACAATATTGTGGCAGTTGTGATAATGGGCTATATTAATACATATATATATATAAACTTTTTAACTCTCGTGGCTCTGTAGCCGCCCCTCTTGGTTTTTTTGGACTGCTCTGAAAACACATCTGTAGCTCCGCGAGTTTTTTATCCTAGAAACATATGAGTAACACCAATCTTCTAGTTTTCTTCCAGTTTTTAAATAAATATGTATCGAATGAGCTTTGTAAAAAGAATGTAAAGAAATGTTTTTCACCAGTTCAGGCAGTAGCAGCCTATTACTGACACACCCCTCAGCTGTCATGCCATGAAGCAGATGCTAACTGGCTAACATTGTCATCGGGATGCCAGCATTCTTGTCCCCTGTCCTCTCTGACATGCCCTGTTTGATCATGTATTAACTAACAATTTGTTAGGCTTTAGAAAGCACTAAGTTAATATTTAACCAATGCTTGTTAATGTATAAGATACAATTCATATCAAAAATATTACATAACTTATGCACAATCCATCATTAACTGAGCATTAACTAAGTGTTAATTAATAATTATGCTTAACTAACACTTAGTTAATAGTAAATTAATGATTACTAAATGATTAGTTCATGGTAAATTTCATACCATTAAGGCTAAACAAAGGTTTAACTATGTTAACTAACAATTAGTTAAGTCTTAGAAAGCACTATTAGTTAATATTTAACTGTTTTTTTAATGTTAAGGCACAATTAATATCAAAAGTATTACCATAATACACAATTAGGCATTAGTTAAGCATTAACTAAGTGTTAATTAATAATTAACTAACTATTAACTTAACTTAACTATTAGCTTAACTAACAATTAGTTAATAGTAAATTAATGATTACTAAATGATTAGTTCATGGTAAATTTCATACCATTAAGGCTAAACAAAGGTTTAACTATGTTAACTAACAATTAGTTAAGCCTTAGAAAGCACTATTAGTTAATATTTAACTGTTTTTTTAATGTTAAGGCACAATTAATATCAAAAGTATTACCATAATACACAATTAGGCATTAGTTAAGCATTAACTAAGTGTTAATTAATAATTAACTAACTATTAACTTAACTTAACTATTAGCTTAACTAACAATTAGTTAATAGTAAATTAATGATTACTAAATGATTAGTTCATGCTAAATTGCATACCATGCTAAACCAACTTTCATATATAAAATAATTATGCTTAACTAACACTTAGTTAATAGTAAAATAATGATTACTAAATGATTAGTTCATGCTAGATTGCATACCATTAAGGCTAAACAAAGGTTTAACTATGTTAACTAACAATTAGTTAAGCCTTAGAAAGCACTATTAGTTAATATTTAGCCAATGTTTTTTTAATGTTAAGGCACAATTAATATCAAAAGTATTACCATAATACACAATTAAGCATTAGTTAAGCATTAACTGTTAAGCATTAAGTGTTATAGCCTAGTGCCACCACACAACCTTGATGTGTCATGCCGTACAACTCTCTCTGTCTCTCTTTCAGCTCTCTCTCAATATTTATATGTATATATATATATTTATACACATGTATGTATGCCCAAATTACACATTTGCTTTCTGATGTGTGAGCCTGGCCTAATTCACTATTTTCCTCTGTCCACAATTATCTTTGCTGAGTGTCATCCCTGCCTCATTCTGGCGGACTCCTCTCACCCTCCCCTCCTGACTGGACTACAACCAACACTAAGGGAGGCCCATGTCAGGACCGACTCCCCATCACAGAGGACCTTCCTGGACGCCGATGCTGGGCCCGACTCCCCTTCCTGAGGTGATTGACCCCCCCTCACAATAGCTCTGTCAAATGAACCCTTACTGTTACCCCATGACCCATCTCACTCCTTTGAGTTTGTCACTATGCCTGGCTGCTGCTACATTGTCCAGCCATAATTCCTGATAACCACCTATAGACTGATTACCATATAATGTAAAAGTGGGATAATACTCTATTATGAACTATTATGAACCTTAGCTAAACCATAGGCAACTTATAGTCTGTCATGGTTACTACTGATTGTAATTTTTCTCCATGACCCCTGGCAGTTGGGTTAGCCCCTTGAGTCGCGGATCTGCCCAAGGTTTCTTCCTAGATTAACTGAACATAAGGGAGTTTTTCCTGCCCCTGTTGCTCTTGGGTGCTCCTTCTGTGAAGCGCCATGAGACAATACTATTGTAAAAGGCGCTGTATAAATAAAACTGAATTGAATTAATTAGTTTAGTTTTCAAATTTGTTGCAAAGCAATATTTCTGCTTGCTGATTGAAGAAATAGGCTGCAACTAACATGTCACTATTGAACAGGAAGGGTGAGGCTGAGGGGACCAAATGATCCGGTATGATCTGGGCACTTCACTGGGCATTCAATGAAAATAAAAACATAATAGCAGTAGAACATAACAGGCTTCCTTCCATACTTTTATTATTATAAAATCATAAAAGCAACAACAAACCACACACCAAAATTCAAGTGAAATCCAGAGGTGAGCTTTTCTACACAAATGGAAAAAAAGAAGCGGGTTCCACCCAGTCCAATGGCTGCATCTCCTGCAACATGATGTACATTCTGTGAAAAAGTGAAAGTCATTCCCATTGGTCATTGTGATCACAGGGCACATAACAGCATACAGTGCGCACAACGAAATTCAACCTCTGCATTCAACACATCACACGTGTGAGCAAGGGGCAGCCATGACAATGGCGCTCGGGAAGGAGCAGTGTGTGGGGATGGTACCATGCTCAGGGCACTTAAGTCACAGGGAAGGATGTTGGGATGTCGGTGTTGGGAATTTAACCTGTGACCCTTAGGCTGCAAGTCAAATTCCTTAACCGCTACCCCATGACTGCCCCCTTTTCAAAGTGAATGCGAAAGAAATGGACATTTTCAGACCCATTATCACCCATTTTTTCTATGTGATACTTTATAGCTACCTTCAAGGCGGCAGTTCAGTGGTCGTGCCCACTCCACATGAGGCCGTTTGTAAAAGGATATTATAGCCATGTCCTGCTCGACAGGACTTTTTCGAATGTCCATCGACAGAAAAAGCGGGAACTCCATTGCATGCAAGCGAAGGAAAGTCTCTGCACTCTGTAGTATAGCTTTGGCAGGCTCACTGACAGTATGCCAGGCTAAATTGACCTAATATAAATAAATAAAGAAATTAGTACATAAAAATATTTTTATTACCTTTTTTTTAAAACAAGTCCTTAGAATCCAGTAAACAGTAAACAGCACTTACCACTGACTGTACTTCCTGCTGCAGTTCTTCCAGAGACACACTCAATATTAGAGTATTAAACAAGTCAGCAAAAGCATGACACAACATCTCAATAAATCACCTCAGCAGCCATTTTTACCTGTAACATCATAAATAAAATCACATTATTAGTGGACGCCGATGCTGGGCCTGACTCCCCTTCCTGAGGCTTCGTGATTGACCCCCCCTCACAATGGCGCTGTCAAATGGACCCTTACTGTTACCCCCATGACCCATCTCACTCCTTTGAGTTTGTCACTATGCCTGGCCGCTGCTACATTGTCCAGCCATAATTCCTGACAACCACCTATAGACTGATTACCATGTAATGTAAAAGTGGGATAATACTCTATTATGAACTATTATGAACCTTAGCTAAACCATAGGCAACTTATAGTCTGTCATGGTTACTACTGATTGTAATTTTTCTCCATGACCCCTGGCAGTTGGGTTAGCCCCTTGAGTCGTGGATCTGCCCAAGGTTTCTTCCTAGATTAACTGAACATAAGGGAGTTTTTCCTTGCCCCTGTTGCTCTTGGGTGCTCCTTCTGTGAAGCGCCATGAGACAATACTATTGTAAAAGGCGCTGTATAAATAAAACTGAATTGAATTGAATTATTAGTAATGTAAAATCTGTGTTTCAATTCATCACTATATTGCAAATTAAAATCCTTGAATCCTTGATCTTTATCTAAAGGTTCATACTATTCACTTCTTCATAAGTCGCGTTCTCATTAACAGATGTTGTTCTATGGCACAACCCAGCATACATATGAACAAGCTGGTCAGCCTCCTTGGGAGTGCGGTCGAGGACAGAGGGTAAAAGGTAAATTGTAAGAGGAAATTTCTTTGAGGCTTTGTAGGACACAGGGGCAGGGAACCGTCTTTTCCCCCTTCCCCTGAAATGTCCTGGAAATTACCTGTAAGAAAACAGCATAAAACATGGCATTCCAAAAAAAAAAAAAGTGCACGTAACATCAGTACAACATACTTGTACAACCTTGTCATCTGAGTTTCCACCTCAGCATTTCTTGGCCTATTCAGAGGTTGTCTATAAATGAACCATATAAATCAATTAATAAAATGTTATCACCTTTGTTGCTATAACTTCAAGCAACTATAAAAAATAATAATAATAAAAAAAAAACTAGGTCATTTTGACCATTTTACTGGGGTGGATCTTCTCTACTGCGTGATGTGGAGCTTATCAAGGTCAAGAAATGTCTTGCTGATCCTAATATATCGGCATTCTCCTACAAAAACACTGATTCACAAAGCTAAGTCAATTGTATAACATGACGCTGTTCTGCTTTACCTGGAATAACTTATTTTTCGCTTTTTTGGTCTGCTGTGACCAAATCACAGCATAAATCACCAGCTAAAACTGCCGGACCAGCTAAACACTGCGAGTGTGTATATTTTTCTCAAAATATCAAGTTACCGATGAATCCAGACAAATCCACGACTCTTATTACTGTATCAGTCTGAAGAAAGACTCATGCCAGGAACACATGCGTAGAGTGGTTCGTTCAGACTCGTTTGCAGACCAGACTGCAAAAATCTGCCGGGACTAGCAAACCACCGGGTACCTTTCAGTTAGTTGGGATATTCGGATGGACGGCCTGTTTCTGTTTCTGCTGTCCAATATAGATAAAAAAGTCAGCTAATCATGTCACAGTCACACAGCCCGCAACATTATAATTGTAACCACTTGTATAACAACCCCGCAGCTCTCCTACTAAAATCTCAATGGTCTAAGGTTTATTGTTCCCCGTATCATTAAAAGATGTAGGCTATGTCAATCATAAACTAAAGCAGTTGCTCTCTTAAGGTTAGGTATCTAGCTAGCATATTTAGCATATATCAGTGCCTACCGTTACATTACGGCATTATAAGCTAACCTTCACTACTACGACCCAAAAAGCCTGAGTGGGACTAACCAAAATACCATCTAGGCCCAACTTGAAAGTTTCAGGGACCTACTTCTGTAGACTCCATCCTCTTCTTCTCTGGAAGACTGGAATAGTGGAGTCACTTCAGACATCGTTCTCCCCTTCGTGCGTTGCTCTGTCGTTGATTCCCTTCCCGCGTTCTTGAATCTCTGCGGCGCTGGCGGTGTTCCTGGCCGCAGCCTCTATGAGCATGGCGCTCCCTGGTGTTAGCAAGTTCCCATAGTAACACAATCAGTGCGGTGAACGTTTTCGATCTGAATTTCTCAACTTGAATTTTTTTTATCTGAATTTGTCAACTTGAATTTTTCCGATCTGAATTTGTCAACTTGAATTTGTCAACTTGAATTTGTCAACTTGAATTTGTCAACTTGAATTTGTCAACTTGAATTTGTCAACTTGAATTTCGTCAGTCCAAATTAAAGACGCTGGAAAGTAATGTTAAAATTATAGCCATCTACATCACACACTAATACTTTTTTTTTCAATTATTTCCATTTCAACTATTTGTTATTCAAGTTACTTGATTCATCACGAAACATTCTAATTCAATTTTTCTGGCACATTTATACTTCCATAGTCACAGTAAAATTGAATTTGAATTTTGAGAACTGAACGTGAATAAATTCAAATTCAAATTATACTATTCACATTCAGTTTTTCAATGCAAGGATTCAAATTCATAAATATAATTTCACACTATGTGATTCAAATTCAGTTTTTCCAATGCAATTATCTAAGTTTAGCTATTCAAATTCAACTTTAAATTCCTCGAATTCAGTTTCTGGTGGCACATATTTCTGCCCATAAACATTATTCATTCATCTAACCAGTCCAAGTTTATCCCTTCACCTCTGAAGGATGTCTTCCTCACTCCGTAGTCCCACAAGAGTTCTTAATGCACTTGATGTCCTGTGATGCCAGAAAAAGTACAGTGTCTCTGGGACCATCAGGGAATTTCAACTGGAAATGTACAGGCTTGACTTTGTGTTTCTTTCTAGAGTGGTTCATTCGCCTCCCAGATGTGTTCTTGAGAGGATGACACTCGCAGAGCAAAGCCTGCGCATCAATACAAAGACTGCCACCATCTTTGCCCTTGAAAAAAAAAAGATAGCACATGACTCCATCCTCCGGTTCATCCATTAACTTTTTTCCTTCAGAAGCAGGGATGACTCGCCCATGGTAATCACACGCAATATCTCCTTTGGAGAAAGGCACAGTGGCAATTACTCCTACACAGACCAGAGAAAGACAAAGCAGTGATTACACCGACACAAAACAGAGAAAGGAAATATGACGGTCATGTCGTCACAAAACTTTGACGCTGCTTTTCATATGTCATCCAATGTTTGTTGTTTGCTCACCTTTTCCCTTGCTTTCTTCAAAGTCCTTAATGTCAAGCCCCTTCCATTTCTGGTCAGTGACCACCTTTCTAATTTTCTCATCTTCTTCGATGGTCATCTTCTCCGTTGATATCCAATGCTGACGAATGTCTTTAAATTCTGGAAGGTTTGTGTTCCATTTCTCTTTACAGACGATGAACCAATGTCAGTTCACACCTGCCGAAGTGAGCTGAAGTAAATTTTCAGTTGGAGTCAGTAAACAAATCATAAACAATGAAAAGCAGTTCAAAGAATTACATATAACACTGTGCTCCTTGTCTTCCAGAGTGTTTGCAACATACTGTTTTCTTTTCAAAGACAAGACAGATGCTTACAGAGGATACATTTTGTGCGCTGCTTGCACTGCTCTCTCTACCACTTGTCGTAAACGCTGCGGTCTTCATATCCAGCACTTATCCTCATCTGTTTTGTGGCCGGTGTGCCATCAAGAGTGACGGGAAACTCTTCAACAAATTGTTCACACAAGTCTGGAGCTGGTCGCTTCAAAGCTGAGGAAGAAGAGCTATCAGAATAGGATATTTTCAGTACTACTTTCCGGCACACAATCTTCAACTCTTCACTCAATAACACATCCATAATTGCAATCACAAGACATACCTTTCACCAGACTCCAGTGGATTGTCACTGCTGGGAACAGCACTCTTGCTGATCTGCTCGCAACGGAGATAATTGTAAAAAATGAGTTTGGTTTACGTTGGTGTACGTGACCTGATTGAATTTAAATGTATGGGAGGAAGGGGATCCTAATTTATAAAGTGGGTTTGTGTGTGTGTGTGTGTGTGTGTGCGTGCGTGTGTAGCTATGACCAAGTACAACACCTCTTCCCGTGTGTTATGGAAGTTTTTTTGTTTTATCTGTACACTGTCCCGGTAAAATGAAATAAAATCATTCATTCATTGAATATGGATTGTGGATGAAGTACTTGTAGAAATACTCACTGCCGCCAAAGACTAAGTTCTAAATCTGAATTTGCATTTGCAATGGGACCGCCTGTCTGACCGAGGAAGAAGCAGCCCTCGTCTTCCGTCTCTTCATGTTGCCTCTGCAAGGCCAGTGGGCGGATGCACGTGAAGTACAACTCAAACCACTGTGGTAATGACATAAAAATGTCAACAACCAGGTTGAATTTAGCAGTCTTTGGAAAGCCTTATCCAGAAAGACATTTGGAGCGCACATTTGAATGTGGCAAAATACCTCTTCCTCCTCAATTATGGGAGTACAGGCCTCTGAATTATCACTGAATTGGATGGTCACACCATGAATTCCCTTTTTGCAATCTTGAGAACAGTTTGTAAATATGGGTATATTTTCTTACATTCTTAAATGTATGGAAAGCTTTTTATGACCAGCATGATTTACTTTTGATGTGTAGGAATATAATGTGGATTCTCACATACCTTGAAATCCACCAAACTCCTCAAGGGTTTGTGGTACAGCACAGACAAGATAGCCATACAGAAATAGCGGAACTGTGTCATGGAGTTTGTTCCCACTGTACTCCCCGTCTTCAGTTTAGCCGCCACACTGCACATCCATGGAGTGGTGTGCTGTAGAAGCTCCCGTTTCTTCACAGAAGAACTAATTATAACCAGCAACAGATAAGAGACACATGTTAGACACCTTAAGAACATTTGATAATGATTGAAACCATTAGTAGTAATTTCAGAGGAGAATCCAGCCTTTCCGCTGGGTCACTGACAACAAAAAAGCCTCTCCTTTTCAAACAGTTGATCAAAGCGTGGCAGGGACCTTGGTCCTTTACCATCAGAGCAAGCGCATTGTAATCCCAACGTCTGCCAACTTTTGTCCACTCCTTCTGGGATTCCTTAGCTTTTATCAACTCCTACTTGTGTTCCGCATCGCTCTTGTCCTTAATATAGGCCTTCTTAAGATGATTTGGCAAATTATAATAAGGCTTCCTGCAGAGCAGGCAGTACACAATTTGCCTATCAGAGCCCTCCCTTGACTAAACACTGAAATAAATAATTATTTATACACATAAACACACACATATATATATATATATATATATATACATATATACAAACACAATATCCAGACATTTGTAATCCACTGAGCTTTGCTATCAAGAAGTTTGCTGCTTATCTTCATCTAGGTGTTCATGGAGGACTTAAACTTAAACTTACATGTAATGACACTTCAACAGCACTTGTCGATGCACCAAGGAATGCAGGGGTTCAATAGTTATCTTGGCCTTGAGAAAAAAATGGAAGAAAGTGACATTACACTGTTGCACCATTTGTTCTTGACAACTTGCTGGTTATCAGTCACCAAGGCTAAAATTCCCTTGGTAGGCATCTGTACATCTACGTTCAGTCTGCAGTCTTCAGAGCCTAATGTCTACAAAACTGTATTTTGTCATTTATTTTGTGGTCAGAGGAGCCACACATTGCCAAACACCCTAACCTAACTCCGCTTAAGGAAATGGTAACATTGATGCCCACAAAACACAAGGCACAGAGGCTTATTTTCTCTGAACAGAGAACTGACCCAAAAGTATTTCTCCAGCTACTGGACTACAGCTGACCTGCCCCTGAGACTTGTTTGTGGATAGAGCATGGGTCAGTCATTTCAAAATAATGAAAACAAACAAACACACGTCACTGTACCGTGAGTGACATAACTTTACCATACACAACTGAAATTTCCATGGCCTTACCTAGGGTCTTCTTTGTGACAGGCTAACATCTTTCTGTGGTCTATGGCAACAGGCAGATGCTCCACTGCCCATCCAACTCTCCACTTCAGGACTTTTGCTCGTTCAAAACTGCAGCCAACGAAAACACAAACACAAGTCTGAAAAAAGAGGATAAAATGTGGGTGCTTGGCAAGGCAACTTATATATTGTGCATCATGAGGAGTATGATCCAATCATTACTTTGGACAGTGGTGGGTTACACATGTGGTAGCGGTCTTCCATGTGATACTCATGGTAGCGGACTCCACATTTGATAGTTGTGGTAGCGGTCTAAACATGTGATAGTTGTAGTCTTTGCACCATAGCTTGGAGTTCAGCTGGGCCCCCTTGTGAGAGCCCCAGGCACAACACTCCCTAATAATACACAACATTAATAATAATAACAATAATAATAACAATAACAACAAAGGGATGTTGGGATTATGGGTACATGTGGGTTTTTGTAAGTAGCCACAAAAGCAAGTGCACTAACTGATACACAGCACTGGATCTCGATTTTCAAAAGTAAGGCTTTCCAACACCACCGGCCACGAGTCTCTCTGAGCTGCACTGCTGACATACAGCCCTCTCTAGATCTGGGATTCATATATGGGTCTTGTCACAGCGTGTCTTCACTCTGGGCCCCTTGTGGGAGCGCCAGGCACAACACTCCCAAAGACTGTGTCTTAGTCAAAAGATCAAAAATTCATCTATTTAAGGACGAGGCCAGACAAATATTGTTGGCTTACATGTTTCAACACAGTTGCATACCTGGTGGAATTATTTTGCAAGACTGCTATTCAAAGACCCATAAATGAAATGATGTCACCACATTCAAATCACAAGGGGGAATCAGAATCAGTCTAATTGACTCTCCATACATTCA
The DNA here is from genome assembly GCA_015244755.2 of Tenualosa ilisha. Classification (NCBI taxonomy): domain Eukaryota; kingdom Metazoa; phylum Chordata; class Actinopteri; order Clupeiformes; family Clupeidae; genus Tenualosa; species Tenualosa ilisha. Next base: position 68,365 of record PYXC01000096.1, on the reverse strand, counting down.
CCAAATAGACAAGTCAAATAGACAAATGGAAAGATATAGACACATACTGTGTAAAACTATGTCCACATAGCAGCTATCTACATGATGAAGGCCTACAAATAAGTGATAATATTCTAGAGAACTTAGAGTGACATAATATTCAAGTCATATGGAGTGGGATGTAAAGTGCAAAGAAATAGTTTATGAAAGTGTCTGTTTCCAAATCCCGTAGCACTGGATTCTTGTCAAGGCTAACTTAACTAAACTAGCTAACGGCAGCTGCTAGAGATTTGCGTTGGGTTACAGCGAACGGAGGCGACTCATGGCTCGAAATGAACAGTGTAATAATTCTCTTATTGGAGACAAAATGATGGGGAGACGTGGAGTAGATCTGTCAACATTTATTCTTTGTAACACATCAAACAGGGCATGTCAGAGAGGACAGGGGACAAGAATGCTGGCATCCCGATGACAATGTTAGCCAGTTAGCATCTGCTTCATGGCTAATTAATGTTCGACAATTCACACGTATTTTATGACGCTAATTTGCATATCTGACATTCTACAACAGCGAAAACGACAGTATGCATTTCCACATCACAAAACTCACACATGTCATAGAAAACAATTAAAAGTTGGCTGTACAAATGACTTACATTCACGGAGCACTAAGACGTCCAGCTTTCCCCTTTTCCAGACTCCCAACATGAGAAGGTCTGAGTGTGTGCAACCTCAATAAACGCCCGGTCTGAAACAATAACGAAGCGATTCATGTAACCAAAGAAATCACATAGGTAAACAGTAAGGGATTTGGGGAAGTTCACTTAAAAAAATAAAGTTTATTTATAACACTGTTACACTAACATTACCCACATAGTCTTCTCGTGTTAAATAAAACATTAGCGGCTAGCTAGCCTAACTCTAACGTTCGAGTGCTCTCTTACACCGTTCATTTGGAGCCATGAGTCCCTCCGTTAGCTTGTAACCCAACGCAAATCTCTAGCAGCAAAAATGTGCCCTCTAGTGGCCATAGTGGAATTTGCATATTAGTTCATGTTTAGTTTCACCTGAAACATTTAGATTTAACAATTAGATTGATATTTAACATTTAGATATAGATTTACATTTAGGTTGAACATTGACATATTACATGTAGATTTAGATTTAACATTTACATTTAACATTTAGATTTAATATTTAGATTTACCATTTAGATTTGGATTCAGTATTTAGGTTTAACATTTAACATTTAGGTGTTACATTTAATATTTAGATTTAACTATTTAAAATATCTGTAAGATGACAAATATTGTTATAAGTGTGCAAAAACTTGAAAAATTGACACCCATTTTTTAAACATTGTTTAAAGCTGAATGTGACAAAATGTTGCTGTAATTTTCAGCACGAGCCGCTTTACAAACAGCACCCCATAATATACTGTATAATGGAGGCAACTATGTCCACATATCAGCTATCTACATAATGAAGGCCTACAAATAAGTGTTAATAGTCCAGACAAAGTAGAGTGACATAATATTTAAGACACATGGAGTGGGATGTAAAGTGCAAAATAATAGTTTATTAATAAAATTATCTGAACTTTCTTTTGAAATAGTGTCTTTATTATTTATTTACAGTCAATATTTACATGACAGCAGAACAAAGAGGACAAGACAAATAAAATCAATACCAGCAAAAAAATGAGCGAAAGGCAACGTATTAATCAGATGGATCGACCTGGATTTCACACCTCCATAACATCTTCAAATTCCTGAAGATTGATTGTTCCCAACTTGGACTAAAGTGCAGAAACACAGGACACCGATTTGAAAAATGCTTCACACAGTCTCTGTGTGAATGTGTTTGATTATGTATCAGTCACCTGATTGAAATTGCAAGCCAATCGAGACTCAGGAAGATTGGAGTCCCAGCTCACATTGAAGAGAGCATCTAACCCGGTCTACAGAAGAAAAACACAGAAGACACTTAAGACAAATGGTCTGGTTAATACAGTATATGGCCTTCATACCGCCTTCATAGAGATGGGATTATTGTCCCATGATCAAATATTTACAGTTAGTAGTTACTAAGTAGTTAACTAAGCAATTAACATTTAGTGATGTATATGTCTGGATTTATTGTTTGATTGTTTACATTAAAATTACTCCCCCAGACTTTTGAGAACGTCTGGAATGACGAGAAGACCATAGAGGTTGCAAAAAGCTGGAAAAGTGTCGTACGCTAAATGACCACAAGAAGGCGACTATAGACCACTCTAACGTGGATGAGGAAATGACCGCCAGCACGGCCAATAGTATAAGCAATGCTACAGCGCGGTACTTGCAGAATTGTGAGTGAAATAGGCTTAGTGTGTCCACATTATACATTCCCAAGCATGTAGGTGAGGAACAATCGTCAGTATCGAGTCTGGGCACGAAAATAATGGGTCTAGCCACAAACTGTAACATTTTTGGTTTTTGATTGTGTGATAGTTTACATTAAAATTACTCTCCCAGACTTCTGAGAACGTCTTGAATGACGAGAAGAGCACAGAGAAAGTTTAAAACAATTTACTTTACAAGCTCTTTTAAAACGCTGCTAGCAATAATCTTTCATTTGCCAATAAAAGATATGTCCGGTTGCAAAAAGCTGAAAAGTGCTGTACGCTAAATGACCACAAGATGGCGACTATAGACCACTGTCATGTGTTTGAGCAACATTGGAAATAACTGCCAGCGCGGCCAATAGTATAAGCAATGCTACAGTGTGGTAATTGCAGAATTGTGAGTGAAATAGGCTTAGTGTGTCCACATTATACATTCCCAAGCATGTAGGTCAGGAACAATTGGCATTAAAATTACTCTCCCAGACTTCTGAGAACGTCTGGAATGACGACAAGAGCACCGAGAAAGTTTAAAACAATTTACCCTACAAGGTCTTTTTAAAAAAAACATGCGCTGCAAGCAGTAATATTTCATTTGCCAATAAAAGATGTGTCCGGTTGCAAAAAGCTGAAAAAGTGCCGTACGCTAAATGACCACAAGATGGCGACTATAGACCACTCTAATATGGAGGAGGAACAGTGCAAATGACCGCCAGAAGTCAAATTCAATTTTACTGTGACACACATCCGGGTAGTTTAAGGATGGTGGAAGAGCAATCGAGCACAGATACACAGGACTCCTCTTCGGCCAATCAGCACCGACCTTTTTGAGCACAGTGTCCACTAAACGGAGGAGGAACAAGTGTGAAGACTGGAGCGACTATGGCTGCAGATATGACAAGTACAGTAATGGCAATTTTACATTTATTTTAACGTTCTTTTGATTAGCTGTTGTTAATGTTATACCTTTTTTGAACGACTCGGTTTCGTTGGCGAGCTTAAACAAATCATGTTCACAGTGATATCAGACGACTAGTATGGTTCAGTTATGATTTTAGCAACGAGCGCTGGAACTGGTCTACAAACTGCAGTGCAAAGAATAACGACACCTTTTTACTCAGTGAAAAGCACCGAGTGAAAGTGAACGTAGGCTGGTGATTCATTTGAATAACTACTCGTGACTGAATGTCTTTGACACCGCCGGGTTCTGCTGAGAGTCTGTCGCTGTGTATGGCAGGTGCTATTGAGAATGAGGAGTTGTCGTTAGTTCAGAAAGTCAATGCACGTTGGAGGTTCTGAGGCTGCTATGGCCAAGACCCAGTCGTTAGTTCCATGGCTTTGGTTATCAAGCTAGCAATTCCAAAGTTCTGTTAAGCCTAGCTTTGCAAAATGACGTTGATTGGAAGACCAAATGAAGTGTAGGTGGTGCCAAATGTTTTGTTACAGTTGTTTTACAATATGGGATTTGATATTTGGGCCAATAGCCTACAAGTATGTCACACATTTTCATTGTTTTAAATATGATTAGGATGTTCAGTTATTTTTAATGTGCACTGATACACGGTGATTCAAAAAAGAACATAAAAATAATTTAAAATAGTCTGTAATATATGTTATCATCATGATCGTGAGGAAGTGTGTTTACTAGGTGACGTAAATGAAACCAAAGATTTACAATCTGTGTACAGTTCTTACAAGACTATGCTAAGGTCGTTAACAATTCATATTCAATATTTAACGCACATAATTTTACAAAAATGCCAGTTTTCAAATTTGTTGCAAAGCAATATTTCTGCTTGCTGATTGAAGAAATGGGCTGCATTACTAGATAGTGTATGTTAACAATTCATTGCATTGCTTTTGCAGAACATTGTCATTCAGGAGTGCTTAGTCAGACTGAGGGAAAGACTGCAGTGTGCCAACAACAATAACCCTCCTGATCTTGATTATGTGGAATACATAGTGACCCAAGAGACAACTTTCATAAATGCAATGGAAATGTCCAATCGTCTGCTGGAAAACACATGGGGACTGCAAAGGCCCCCGCTGATGGACACATCATAGACGCGGCCGATCTGCACGGATTTGGACATGCCTTGGACCTCTGGCTTAACGTGCAGCCGCGAGCATCCTGCGTGGATGTCCTCATGCTTTCGTTGCCCTCTTGTCAATGCAGGTGCTCAACCTAGTCTGCAGAGCCGTGGCGAGCACCGCGGTAGCGTGGCCGAGCGGTCCAAGGCGCTGGATTAAGGCTCCAGTCTCTTCGGGGGCGTGGGTTCGAATCCCACCGCTGCCATTATGGCAAGGAGCAGCAAAAGAGACAGCTCGCCCTTTGCCCTCCGAAGCAGAGGTGGCTGAATGACGTCGCGCCTTCTCCTTGTCGTCTTGCGACAGAAGTGAGGAATTGTCCACCGCCGGGCGCCGAGTGCCCGTCAGGTAGTGTGGCTGAGCCGTCTAAGGCGCTGGATTTAGGCTCCAGTCTCTTCGGAGGCGTGGGTTCGAATCCCACCGCTGCCATTGTCTTCCGAACTAGGACCAAGCAGCCAGTCTTGTCATCAGGGCCAGGTGAGCAAATGTCAACGTTCCTCTCCGCTCTTGCAGTAAGTCTTGGGATTCGGACCCACGACCTGCTAGCAGTGTCGTGAGGTGACTAAAGTAGCACGCTCTTGTTGGTGCAGAGCTTGCGTTGGTTTTGCTCCGGGCGATATCTCCTTGCCGTCTTTGGAATCCTTTTTAATTCTGTCCGAGGGCTCCTAACAGATGGCCGCCGCCTCGTTGTCCAAGCGTGCACGGTGGTCAGAGGGAAGCGGCCATGGCGAGCGTCCTGCGCGGATTTGGACGTGCCTTGGACCTCTGGCCTAACGTGCAGCCGCGAGCATCCTGCGTGGATGTCCTCATGCTTTCGTTGCCCTCTTGTCAATGCAGGTGCTCAACCTAGTCTGCAGAGCCGTGGCGAGCACCGCGGTAGCGTGGCCGAGCGGTCCAAGGCGCTGGATTAAGGCTCCAGTCTCTTCGGGGGCGTGGGTTCGAATCCCACCGCTGCCATTATGGCAAGGAGCAGCAAAAGAGACAGCTCGCCCTTTGCCCTCCGAAGCAGACGTGGCTGAATGACGTCGTGCCTTCTTGTCGTCTTGCGACAGAAGTGAGGAATTGTCCACCGCCGGCGCCGAGTACCCGTCAGGTAGTGTGGTCGAGCGGTCTAAGGCGCTGGATTTAGGCTCCAGTCTCTTCGGAGGCGTGGGTTCGAATCCCACCGCTGCCATTGTCTTCCGAACTAGGACCAAGCAGCCAGTCTTGTCATCAGGGCCAGGTGAGCAAATGTCAACGTTCCTCTCCGCTCTTGCAGTAAGTCTTGGGATTCGGACCCACGACCTGCTAGCAGTGTCGTGAGGTGACTAAAGTAGCACGCTCTTGTTGGTGCAGAGCTTGCGTTGGTTTTGCTCCGGGCGATATCTCCTTGCCGTCTTTGGAATCCTTTTTAATTCTGTCCGAGGGCTCCTAACAGATGGCCGCCGCCTCGTTGTCCAAGCGTGCACGGTGGTCAGAGGGAAGCGGCCATGGCGAGCGTCCTGCGCGGATTTGGACGTGCCTTGGACCTCTGGCCTAACGTGCAGCCGCGAGCATCCTGCGTGGATGTCCTCATGCTTTCGTTGCCCTCTTGTCAATGCAGGTGCTCAACCTAGTCTGCAGAGCCGTGGCGAGCACCGCGGTAGCGTGGCCGAGCGGTCCAAGGCGCTGGATTAAGGCTCCAGTCTCTTCGGGGGCGTGGGTTCGAATCCCACCGCTGCCATTATGGCAAGGAGCAGCAAAAGAGACAGCTCGCCCTTTGCCCTCCGAAGCAGACGTGGCTGAATGACGTCGTGCCTTCTTGTCGTCTTGCGACAGAAGTGAGGAATTGTCCACCGCCGGGCGCCGAGTACCCGTCAGGTAGTGTGGTCGAGCGGTCTAAGGCGCTGGATTTAGGCTCCAGTCTCTTCGGAGGCGTGGGTTCGAATCCCACCGCTGCCGTTGTCTTCCGAACTAAGACCAAGCAGCCAGTCTTGTCATCAGGGCCAGGTGAGCAAATGTCAACGTTCCTCTCCGCTCTTGCAGTAAGTCTTGGGATTCGGACCCACGACCTGCTAGCAGTGTCGTGAGGTGACTAAAGTAGCACGCTCTTGTTGGTGCAGAGCTTGCGTTGGTTTTGCTCCGGGCGATATCTCCTTGCCGTCTTTGGAATCCTTTTTAATTCTGTCCGAGGGCTCCTAACAGATGGCCGCCGCCTCGTTGTCCAAGCGTGCACGGTGGTCAGAGGGAAGCGGCCATGGCGAGCGTCCTGCGCGGATTTGGACGTGCTTTGGAGCTCTGGCTTAGCGTGACGTCGGTCCTGCATGGATTTCATATATTGCACACCCATATACATATTACGCACTTGTATATTTGTCCATGTTACGGACCTGTACATTTGTCCATATTACATCTGCATATCTGCACATCTGTACATTTGCCTATGTATAGTAGTATAAAACGTTCGTATATGAACATACTCCATCTGCACATTGCCCTTATGTAAATCAGTACTAATTTATACCCATCTTTACACGGCCCTATATGTAAATAACTGCTCCCACAACTTCTTTGTACATAGTCTGCACATTACTATTCCCATCATAACTTATTTGTACATAACCTGCACATATCTATTCCCAACTTTACACTGGCCTTATGTGTAACTGCTCTTTACTGTACATACTGCACATACTGTACATATTGCACTTTCTGCTATTTGCACTCCTGATTAGATGCGGAACGGTATTTCGTTACTCTGTGTTCATACATTTGTAATGACAATAAAGTTGAATCTAATCCCATCATGCTCTGGTGCTCTCATGCTTTCGCTGGGCTCTTGTCAATGCATGTCCTCAATTTAGTCGTCAGAGTGGGGGTAAAGCTGTGTCGTGAGGTGACTAAAGTGGCACGTTCTCGTTGGTACAGAGCTTACTTTGACTCCACAACACGCCTTGCGCTTTAAGAACTGCTGCTCTTTTTCCAAACTCGCCAAGGCTTGGCTGGTCTCAGGAACTGCCTGTTTGACATGGCTGGAAAACACATGGGGACTGCAAAGGCCCCCGCTGATGGACACATCATAGACGCGGCCTTGCCGCGCAGGCTGTTGACCGGCAGCTGTGGCGTTGGTGGTATAGTGGTTAGCATAGCTGCCTTCCAAGCAGTTGACCCGGGTTCGATTCCCGGCCAACGCAAGGAGACCTTCTCTTTGAAATGCCCTTTAATTACGTCCCCAAAGCCCCGAACAGAACGCCGCCGTCTCGCTGTCCAAGCGTGCACGGTGGGCAGATTGAAGCGGCCGTGGCGAGTGTTCTGCACGGATTTGGACGTGCCTTGGACCTCTGGCTTAACGTGCAGCCGCGAGCATCCTGCGTGGATGTCCTCATGCTTTCGTTGCCCTCTTGTCAATGCAGGTGCTCAACCTAGTCTGCAGAGCTGCGGCGAGCACCGTGGTAGCGTGGCCGAGCGGTCTAAGGCGCTGGATTAAGGCTCCAGTCTCTTCGGGGACGTGGGTTCGAATCCCACCGCTGCCATTATGGCAAGGAGCAGTAAAAGAAACAGCTCGCCCTTTGCCCTCCGAAGTAGAGGTGGCCGAATGACGTCGCGCCTTCTCCGTCCGTCGTCTTGCGACAGAAGTGAGGAATTGTCCACCGCCGGGCGCCGAGTGCCCGTCAGGTAGTGTGGCCGAGCGGCCGAATGACGTCGCGCCTTCTCCGTCCGTGCTGGATTTAGGCTCTAGTCTCTTCGGAGGCGTGGGTTCGAGTCCCACCGCTGCCATTGTCTTCCGAACAAGGACCAAGCAGCCAGTCTTGTCATCAGGGCCAGGTGAGCAAATGTCAACGTTCCTCTCCGCTCTTGCAGTAAGTCTTGGGATTCAGACCCACGACCTGCTAGCAGTGTCGTGAGGTGACCAAAGTAGCACGCTCTTGTTGGTGCAGAGCTTGCGTTGCTTTTGCTCCGGGCGATATCTCCTTGCCGTCTTTGAAATCCTTTTTAATTCCGTCCGAGGGCTCCTAACAGATGGCCGCCGCCTCGTTGTCCAAGCGTGCACGGTGGTCACTGCTCTTTACTGCACATACTGCACATACTGTACATATTGCACTTTCTGCTATTTGCACTCCTGATTAGATTAGATTAGATTAGATTCGATTAGATTCAACTTTATTGTCATTACACATGTATAAATACAGGTAACGAAATGCAGTTTGGCATCTAATCAGAAGTGCAAAGAGCAGCAAGTGCATTATATACAGTATGCAGTATGTACAGCAGTAAAGAACAGATTATATACAGATAAGAGTAGTAATAATAAATAGGCAGAAGAGCAATATACATGTTAGGTGAAGAGATAGTAAGGGTAATATACAGATGTGCTATAGAGATTCAATGTAAGGGCAATATACAGATGTGCTATAGAGATAGTTATGTACAGATGTATTAGGTATATACAGATGTGCTATAGAGACAGTTATGTACAGATGTATTCAGTATATACAGATGTGCTATAGAGATAGTATGTACAGATGTATTAAGTATATACAGATGTGCTATAGAGACAGTTATGTACAGATGTATTAAGTATATACAGATGTACAGATGTATTAAGTATATACAGATGTACAGATGTGCAGTCCAAGGGCTATAGCAGCATAGCTATGGCAGCAAAGTGTGAGGTTCAGTGGGGGGCAGAGTTCAGTAGTGTGACAGCAGTGGGGAAGAAGCTGTTCCTGAACCTGGTGGTTTTAGTCTGTAGGCTCCTGTAGCGCCTTCTGGAGGGGAGGTGTTGAAATAGTTTGTTGGCAGGATGAGAGGTGTCCTTCAGAATGCTGCGTGCCCGCCGCAGACATCTTTTCCTATGGACATCCTCAATGGCAGGAAGTGGAGTCCCTGTGATTCTCTGAGCAGTGCGACCAGCGACAGAGCAATTCCCATACCAAACTGTCACACAGTTAGTCAGGATGCTCTCGATTGCACAGCGGTAGAAATTGCTCAGGATGCCAGTGGACAGGTGGTTTTTCTTTAGTGTCCTTAGGAAGTAGAGGCGCTGGTGGGCCTTCTTGACCAGACTTGAGGTGTTGGTTGACCAGGACAGGTCCTCAGAGATGTGGGTCCCCAAGAATTTGAAGCTGGAGACACATTCCACAGCCATACCATTGATGTCGATGGGGTCGTGGGTGTTTTCCTTCTCTTTCCTGAAGTCCACAATGAGTTCCTTGGTCTTGCGGGTGTTCAAGAGCAGGTTGTTGTCAGCACACCATGCAGCCAGGTGCTTCACCTCTTCCCTGTAGTCAGACTCATCGTTGTTACTGATGAGTCCAATCACCGTGGTGTCATCTGCAAACTTGATGATGGAGTTGGATCCATACGCAGGCCTGCAGTCATGGGTGAAAAGGGAGTAGAGGAATGGGGATAGCGCACAGCCTTGTGGTGCACCGGTGCTCAGTGACAGGGTGGTGGACCGGTTCTGGCCTGACGTAACAAACTGGGGTCTGTTGGTCAGGAAGTCCATGATCCAGTTGCAGATGGGGTTGCTGATTCCAAGGTCGACGAGTTTGGCGATTAGCTTGGAGGGGATGACTGTGTTGAATGCTGAGCTGAAGTCAACAAACAGCATTCTTGCATATGCATTCTTACTGTCCAAGTGTGAGAGCACACAATGAAGCGCTGTGGATATGGCATCTTCTGTGCTTCTGTTGCTTCTGTAGGCAAATTGGAGAGGGTCCAGTGTGGGCGGCAAGCATTTCTTGAGGTGTGCCAGGACCAGTCGTTCAAAGCACTTCATCACTATGGGCGTGAGTGCTACAGGGCGGTAATCGTTCAAACACGTAGGTGAAGAGTTTTTCGGCACTGGCACTATGGAGGTGGTCTTGAAGCATGCTGGTACTGCTGCCTGGGCCAGGGACCTGTTGAAGATTTCTGTGAAGACCCCTGCAAGCTGCCCAGCACAGGCTCTCAGCACGCGTCCAGGAATGCCGTCAGGTCCAGCGGCCTTACGGCCGTTGATGTGGCTCAGTGCGTTGTGGACATCTGTGACAGTGAGTGTGAGAGTATGGTGGTCGTCAGAGGGGAGGGGGATGGCAGTCTTATCCTTGTTGTCCTTGTCAAAGCGAGCATAGAAGTCATTTAGCTCGTTGAGGAAGGACATATCCATGGCTGTCTGTGTGGAGTTGCTGGGCTTGTAGTCAGACATGGCCTGAATGCCCTGCCACATGCGTCGGGGGATGTTGTGAAGTGTTCCTCCACCTTCAGCTTGTAGCTGTGCTTGGCCTTCTTGATGCCCCTCTTCAGGTCAGCCCTAGATGTACTGTAGGCCTGTGTATCCCCTGATCTGAAGGCACTGTCACGTGCCTTCAGTAGAAGCCGCACTTCCCTGTTGATCCATGGTTTCTGATTTGGGTACGTGGTGATCTGCTTTTCAGTAGTAACACTGTCGATTGTGGTGTTGATGGAATCCAATACTGAGTAGGTGTAAGAGTCAATATTCACATGGGAGCCTTCAGTGGCCACTGAGGTAAATCTGCTCCAGTCCGTGTCTTTGAACTTGTCCTGGAGTACAGAGTCTACCCCCGCTGGCCACACCTTGATGGTGTTCTTTGTTGGTTTCATACGGTTGATGAGCGGTGAATACCTCGGAGTGAGAAACAAATAGAGGTGATCAGACTGTCCCAGGTGGGGGAGGGGAGTTGCTGTGTAGGCACCAGCAATGTTGGTGTAGACATGATCCAGTGTTTTGTCTCCTCTGGTGCTGCAGGAGACATGCTGGTGAAATTTAGGTAGCACTGTCTTCAGGTTGGAGTGGTTGAAGTCTCCCGCCACAATAAATGCTGCCTCCGGTGTGCGGATTGTTGTTTGCCAATGGCTGCCTGGAGTGTGTCCATAGCAACTTTGACATTTGCATCTGGAGGGATGTATGCAGCTGTTATTATGGTGGAGGTCAACTCCCTCGGAAGATAGAACGGTCTACACTTGACCATGAGATACCCCAGGTCAGCTGAGCAGTGTTTCCCAACAATGGCAGAGTTCGTACACCAAGCTTTGTTTACATAAATGCACAGTCCTCCGCCTCTTGTCTTACCAGATTAGATTATTACCGGTGCACCATGATTAGATGCGGAACGGTATTTCGTTACTCTGTGTTCATACATGTGTAATGACAATAAAGTTGAATCTAATCCAATCTAATCTCATCATGCTCTGGTGCTCTCATGCTTTCGCTGGGCTCTTGTCAATGCATGTCCTCAACTTAGTCGTCAGAGTGGGGGTAAAGCTGTGTCGTGAGGTGACCAAAGTAGCACGTTCTCGTTGGTACAGAGCTTACTTTGACTCCACAACACGCCTTGCGCTTTAAGAACTGCTGCTCTTTTTCCAAACTCGCCAAGGCTTGGCTGGTCTCAGGAACTGCCTGCTTGACATGGCTGGAAAACACATGGGGACTGCAAAGGCCCCCGCTGATGGACACATCATAGACGCGGCCTTGCCGCGCAGGCTGTTGGCCGGCAGCTGTGGCGTTGGTGGTATAGTGGTTAGCATAGCTGCCTTCCAAGCAGTTGACCCGGGTTCGATTCCCGGCCAACGCAAAGAGAGCTTCTCTTTGAAATGCCCTTTAATTACGTCCCCAGGGCCCCGAACAGAACGCCGCCGTCTCGCTGTCCAAGCGTGCACGGTGGGCAGGTTGAAGCGGCCGTGGCGAGCGTTCTGCACGGATTTGGGCGTGCCTTGGGCTTAACGTGCAGCCGCGAGCATCCTGCGTGGATGTCCTCATGCCTTCGTTGCCCTCTTGTCAATGCAGGTGCTCAACCTAGTCTGCAGAGCTGTCGCGAGCACCGCGGTAGCGTGGCCGAGCGGTCCAAGGCGCTGGATTAAGGCTCCAGTCTCTTCGGGGGCGTGGGTTCGAATCCCATCGCTGCCATTATGGCAAGGAGCAGCAAAAGAGACAGCTCGTCCTTTGCCCTCCGAAGCAGAGGTGGCTGAATGACGTCGCGCCTTCTCCTTGTCGTCTTGCGACAGAAGTGAGGAATTGTCCACCGCCGGGCGCCGAGTGCCCGTCAGGTAGTGTGGCTGAGCGGTCTAAGGCGCTGGATTTAGGCTCCAGTCTCTTCGGAGGCGTGGGTTCGAATTCCACCACTGCCATTGTCTTCCGAACTAGGACCAAGCAGCCAGTCTTGTCATCAGGGCCAGGTGAGCAAATGTCAACGTTCCTCTCCGTTCTTGCAGTAAGTCTTGGGATTCGGACTCACGACCTGCTAGCAGTGTCTTGAGGTGGCCAAAGTAGCACGCTCTTGTTGGTGCAGAGCTTGCGTTGGTTTTGCTCCGGGCGATATCTCCTTGCCGTCTTTGAAATCCTTTTTAATTCCGTCCGAGGGCTGTAAAATGTATAAACATAATAATATAAGTTAGTCTTTCATTACTTTGATAGACATTTTCAATCTGATATGTAGATTTGTGTCATTATGCCTCTGCTTTGTAACACATAGAGTAGGCTATCTATCATTCACACCTAATCTGTTGTGATCATTTTCAGTTTCCTCAGCATCCTCTGAAAAGAGCAGCTTGAAGAGATCCAGAGGAGTGTGGTTGTCCTCTGCCCTCAGCTGCACACCAGGCCCCCTTCCATTACACCTCCCATTACAAAGACATGCATACTACTTATCAAAATAACAGTATCCCATAATAGATAATATGTTTGTATTTTACAATCCCATGGACAGACTTGTGCACGGCGCACAAGGTAATACAGTTCGCTAATAAACTTGGCAACCAACTGTGGCTATGCATTGCATGTTGACTGTAAATGCAACTAAATGAGTACAGCGTGACATGAATTTCAGCAATGTCATATGATCATCTGTCCAGTGAAACACCTTCCTACTACAACCGAAGTGTACTTTGGCACGGAGCACAGGCTAACGAAGTAGGCTAACACTTAGCAACACGCAATGGCTAAGACACTTAGCAACACGCAATGGCTACATTCTCCCTGTAAGCTAACCGAATCATGACAACAACAAGTAGTAAAATATATAGCTACTTACTCATCAGAAATGTCCTCCATGGGATCTAGACGAAGCTAAAAGTACATTTCATCATCGCCGTCATCACTGGATACATCTGACCGTGCGTCGTCAGACTCACTCTCCAAAGCGAGTTCTTCCTGAATCTGCAGTGAGGCTTCAGCAGCCGACATCATCTTGCTGGACATCCTTGCTCAGTGCTCAAGCTACCAGTGTTGCACAGAACCAAAACATTCCTCTCCCATGCGGGTTTGTATACGCTGGTGAAATTGAGCGTGTTCGCAAAACAATAACCCAATGACGCTACTGATTGACCCTGGTCTGTACCATCTGAATAGCTGAGGGGTGTGTCAGTAACAGGCTGCTACTGCCTGAACTGGTGAATTTCTATTTATTCTTTTTACAAAGCGCATTCGATACATGTTTATTTTAAAATCTACATATTTGAAAACTAGAAGATTGAAGGTTTTCAGTGGTGTTACTCATATGTTTCTAGGACAAAAACTCTCGGAGCTACAGATGTATTTTTGGAACAGCCCCTTTAGGGGGCTGTGGGCTTCAGCGCAGCCTCGACAGGCGCCGGACTCACGGCACTCGCGAACTCACGAGCTCCCCGCAGCAAGCTGCCTGAAATCCTCCCAAAAAGAGCCGTCAGAGTTGAGGCTTAATTGCATGGTGCAGTACTCACCACTAGGCCATAGTTTCAAGTCTATCTTGCATAAACACTGGCACATTATAGAATCAGATCCAACTCTTACCTGCTCCTCTTCACCTCCCAGGGTGGTCTTCAAAAGGCCGCCAAACTTGAGGAACTTACTGGTTAGGGCCCACCACCCCCGACAACCTGACCATTTCTTACGCCAGATTCCCCAGGAGAACTACAGTGCTCAGTGCAATTTCACAACTAAAACGAAGACTTTTCATCATCCTCTCACAGGCAAGCAATTGCACATCAAAGGTTTGATTACCTGTAACACTAACAATGTTATCTATATGTTAAGATGTCCGTGCGGGCTGGCCTACATTGGCAAGACGACCAGGTGCCTGAGAACCAGGATTGCTGAACACCGTTCTAACATCCGCAATCATTGGATCACCGGAACATTGTCTCCCAGGGGTATGAATGAAGAGTTTGACTTCAGGCCGTTTCTGTGACCACTATGCAGGAGGTTATAGGATCTGCTTTTTCATTTTTCATTTTTTGATTCATTTTTTATTTATTTACTTTTTTCCTTCATATTTTCCGCTTGGGGACTGCCGGGAAGAAGTCCTGGGTCCACCTAATAGAACCACTGCATCACTAGTCTGGACTGTTCTTCTGATTGCTATATGGCTGCTGGACTCTCAGATTTTCACATCAGTCTGTGACGTTGCATGTGTTGTCTTTGGAATTTGGGATATACTGCATGGACACTTGTATTGCAGATATGTGACTGGCCTGAATATCCAACACTGACACATTCTTGGACTATGTGAGCGTGTGTGCTTTTGTAACGTATGACACTGGATCATGGTGCTGCAGTTTTTAAAAAAAATGTCTTGAGCATGTGTATTTGAGAGTTGTTAGCTAAAGTCTGCAGTATGTCTGTTTAAGAGTTGTTAGTTAGATTGTGCATATGCCTATAGGCTTTAGGGTTTATACATCTCTTGGACTGTATTTGCACTGGTCACTTTAACAATCCCCTATGGGTTGTTTCGTTTACATCTCTTTATGTTACGTTTTTGTGCTTTTCTTTCTAATGATTGAACTTGTGATGTCTACTGGTGCAACGTGTTGTGAATTTAGCAATCCAAAAAGGTTAACACCTTCAATCAGGTGTGGTCATGTGACCACCTGAGAACTGTATATATGGGTGTCTCTTTTCACTAACGTCACATCTGAGGAAGGGTGAGGGCCCGAAACGTCACGCTGTTTCAACTCATAAATTTGGGAGCATGAATTCTGGTTGAGCGGACTTTTCCATTTCCATTGCCAAGACAATGGCAGCGGTGGGATTCGAACCCACGCCTCCGAAGAGACTGGAGCCTAAATCCAGCGCCTTAGACCACTCGACCACACTACCTGACGGGCACTTGGCGGCCGCCAGTGGACAATTTGACATTTGCTCACCTGGCCCTGATGACAAGACTGGCTGCTTGGTCCTAGTTCGGAAGACAATGGCAGCGGTGGGATTCGAACCCAGGCCTCCGAAGAGACTGGAGCCTAAATTCAGCGCCTTAGACCGCTCGGCCACGCTACCTGACAGGCACTCGGCGCCCGGCGGTGGACAATTCCTCACTTCTGTCGCAAGACGACAAGAAGGCACGACGTCATTCAGCGACCTCTGCTTCGGAGGGCAAAGGGCGAGCTGTCTCTTTTGCTGCTTCTTGCCATAATGGCAGCGGTGGGATTCGAACCCACGCCCCCGAAGAGACTGGAGCCTTAATACAGCGCCTTGGACCGCTCGGCCACGCTACCTGACGGGCACTCGGCGCCCGGCGGTGGACAATTCCTCACTTCTGTCGCAAGACGACAAGGAGAAGGCACGACGTCATTCAGCCACGTCTGCTTCGGAGGGCAAAGGGCGAGCTGTCTCTTTTGCTGCTCCTTGCCATAATGGCAGCGGTGGGATTCGAACCCACGCCCCCGAAGAGACTGGAGCCTTAATCCAGCGCCTTGGACCGCTCGGCCATGCTACCGCGGTGCTCGCCACAGCTCTGCAGACTAGGTTGAGCACCTGCATTGACAAGAGGGCAACAAACGCATGAGGACATCCACGCAGGATGCTCGCGGCTGCACGTTAAGCCAGAGGTCCAAGGCACGTCCAAATCTGTGCAGAACGCTCGCCACGGCCGCTTCAATCTGCCCACCGTGCACGCTTGGACAGCGAGACGGCGGCGTTCTGTTCGGGGCCCTGGGGACGAAATTAAAGGGCGTTTCAAAGAGAAGCTCTCCTTGCGTCGGCCGAGAATCGAAGTCAGATCAACTGCTTGGAAGGCAGTTACGCTAACCACTATACCACCAACGCCACAGCTGCCGGCCAACAGCATGCGCGGCAAGGCCGCGTCTATAATGTGTCCATCAGCGGGGGCCTTTGCAGTCCCCATGTGTTTTCCAGCCATGTCAAACAGGCAGTTCCTGAGACCAGCCAAGCCTTGGCGAGTTTGGAAAAAGAGCAGCAGTTCTTAAAGCGCAAGGCGTGTTGTGGAGTCAAAGTAAGCTCTGTACCAACAAGAACGGGCCACTTTGGTCACCTCACGACACAGCTTTACCCCCAATCTGACAACTAAGTTGAGGAACGTCGACATTTGCTCACCTGGTCCTGATGACAAGACTGGCTGCTTTGTCCTAGTTCGGAAGACAATGGCAGCGGTGGGATTCGAACCCACGCCTCCGAAGAGACTGGAGCCTAAATCCAGCGCCTTAGACCGCTCGGCCACACTACCAGACGGACACTTGGCGCCCGGCGGTGGACAATTCCTCACTTCTGTCGCAATACGACAAGGAGAAGGCGCGACGTCATTCAGCCACCTCTGCTTCGGAGGGCAAAGGGCGAGCTGTCTCTTTTGCTGCTCCTTGCCATAATGGCAGACATCTTCAACAGGTCCCTGGCCCAGGCAGCAGTACCAGCATGCTTCAAGACCACCTCGATAGTGCCAGTGCCGAAAAACTCTTCACCTACGTGTTTGAACGATTACCGCCCTGTAGCACTCACGCCCATAGTGATGAAGTGCTTTGAACGACTGGTCCTGGCACACCTCAAGAAATGCTTGCCGCCCACACTGGACCCTCTCCAATTTGCCTACAGAAGCAACAGAAGCACAGAAGATGCCATATCCACAGCGGCTCATTGTGTGCTCTCACACTTGGACAGTAAGAATGCATATGCAAGAATGCAGTTTGTTGACTTCAGCTCAGCATTCAACACAGTCATCCCCTCCAAGCTAATCGCCAAACTCGTCGACCTTGGAATCAGCAACCCCATCTGCAACTGGATCATGGACTTCCCGACCAACAGATCCCAGTTTGTTACGTCAGGCCAGAACCGGTCCACCACCCTGTCACTGAGCACCGGTGCACCACAAGGCTGTGTGCTATCCCCATTCTTCTACTCCCTTTTCACCCATGACTGCAGGCCTGCGTATGGATCCAACTCCATCATCAAGTTTGCAGAAGACACCACGGTGATTGGACTCATCAGTAACAACGATGAGTCTGACTACAGGGAAGAGGTGAAGCACCTGACTGCATGGTGTGCTGACAACAACCTGCTCTTGAACACCAGCAAGACCAAGGAACTCATTGTGGACTTCAGGAAAGAGAAGGGAAACACCCACGACCCCATCCACATCAATGGTATGGCTGTGGAACGTGTCTCCAGCTTCAAATTCTTGGGGACCCACATCTCTGAGGACCTGTCCTGGTCAACCAACACCTCAAGTCTGGTCAAGAAGGCCCACCAGCGCCTCTACTTCCTAAGGACACTAAAGAAAAACCACCTGTCCACTGGCATCCTGAGCAATTTCTACCGCTGTGCAATCGAGAGCATCCTGACTAACTGTGTGACAGTTTGGTATGGGAATTGCTCTGTCGCTGGTCGCAAGGCTCTGCAGCGAGTGGCGAAAACTGCTCAGAGAATCACAGGGACTCCACTTCCTGCCATTGAGGATGTCCATAGGAAAAGATGTCTGCGGCGGGCACGCAGCATTTTGAAGGACACCTCTCATCCTGCCAACAAACTATTTCAACACCTCCCCTCCAGAAGGCGCTACAGGAGCCTACAGACTAAAACCACCAGGTTCAGGAACAGCTTCTTCCCCACTGCTGTCACACTACTGAACTCTGTCCCCCACTGAACCTCACACTTTGCTGCCATAGCTATGCTGCTATAGTCCTTGGACTGCACATCTCTACATCTGTATATACTCAATACATCTGTACATCTGTATATACTTAATACATCTGTACATCTGTATATACTTAATACATCTGTACATCTGTATATACTTAATACATCTGTACATACTGTCTCTATAGCACATCTGTATATTGCCCTTACATTGAATCTCTATAGCACATCTGTATATTACCCTTACTATCTCTTCACCTTACATGTATATTGCTCTTCTGCCTATTTATTATTACTACTCTTATCTGTATATAATCTGCTCTTTACTGCTGTACATACTGCATACTGTATATACTGCACTTGCTGCTCTTTGCACTTCTGATTAGATGCCAAACTGCATTTCGTTACCTGTATTTATACATGTGTAATGACAATAAAGTTACATCTAATCCAATCTAATCTAATCTAATCAGGAGTGCAATTAGCAGAAAGTGCAATATGTGCAGTATGTGCAGTATGTACAGTAAAGAGCAGTGACCACCGTGCACGCTTGGACAACGAGGCGGCGGCCATCTGTTAGGAGCCCTCGGATGGAATTAAAAAGGATTTCAAAGACGGCAAGGATATCGCCCGGAGCAAAACCAACGCAAGCTCTGCACCAACAAGAGCATGCTACTTTGGCCACCTCACCACACTGCTAGCAGGTCGTGGGTCCGAATCCCAAGACCTACTGCAAGAGCGGAGAGGAACGTTGACATTTGCTCACCTGGCCCTGATGACAAGACTGGCTGCTTGGTCCTAGTTCGGAAGACAGTGGCAGCGGTGGGATTCGAACCCACGCCTCCGAAGAGACTGGAGCCTAAATCCAGCGCCTCAGACCCCTCGGCCACACTACCTAACGGGCACTCGGTGCCCGGCGGTGGACAATTCCTCACTTCTGTCGCAAGACGACAAGGAGAAGGCGCAACGTCATTCAGCCACCTCTGCTTCGGAGGGCAAAGGACGAGCTGTCTCTTTTGCTGCTCCTTGCCATAATGGCAGCGGTGGGATTCGAACCCAAGCCCCCGAAGAGACTGGAGCCTTAATCCAGCGCCTTGGACCGCTCGGCCACGCTACCTGACGGGCGCTTGGCACCCGGCGGTGGACAATTCCTCACTTCTGTTGCAAGACGACAAGCAGAAGGAGCGACATCATTCAGCCACCTCTGCTTCGGAGGGCAAAGGACGAGCTGTCTCTTTTGCTGCTCCTTGCCATAATGGCAGCGGTGGGATTCGAACCCACGCCCCCGAAGAGACTGGAGCCTTAATCCAGCGCCTTGGACCGCTCGGCCACGCTACCTGACGGGCACTTGGCACCCGGCGGTGGACAATTCCTCACTTCTGTTGCAAGACGACAAGGAGAAGGAGCGACATCATTCAGCCACCTCTGCTTCGGAGGGCAAAGGACGAGCTGTCTCTTTTGCTGCTCCTTGCCATAATGGCAGCGGTGGGATTCGAACCCACGCCCCCGAAGAGACTGGAGCCTTAATCCAGCGCCTTGGACCACTCGGCCACGCTACCTGACGGGCACTTGGCACCCGGCGGTGGACAATTCCTCACTTCTGTTGCAAGATGACAAGGAGAAGGAGCGACATCATTCAGCCACCTCTGCTTCGGAGGGCAAAGGACGAGCTGTCTCTTTTGCTGCTCCTTGCCATAATGGCAGCGGTGGGATTCGAACCCACGCCCCCGAAGAGACTGGAGCCTTAATCCAGCGCCTTGGACCGCTCGGCCACGCTACCGTGGTGCTCGCCACAGCTCTGCAGACTAGGTTGAGAACCTGCATTGACAAGAGGGCAACGAAAGCACGAGGACATCCACGCAGGATGCTTGTGGCTGCACGTTAAGCCAGAGGTCCAAGGCACGTCCAAATCCGTGCAGAACGCTCGCCACGGGCGCTTCAATTTGCCCACCGTTCACGCTTGGACAGCGAGACGGCGGCGTTCTGTTCGGGGCCCTGGGGACGTAATTAAAGGGCATTTCAAAGAGAAGCTCTCTTTGCGTTGGCCGGGAATCGAACCCGGGTCAACTGCTTGGAAGGCAGCTATGCTAACCACTATACCACCAACGGCACAGCTGCTGGCCAACAGCCTGCGCGGCAAGGCCGCGTCCATGACGTGTCCATCAGCGGGGGCCTTTGCAGTCCCCATGTGTTTTCCAGCCATGTCAAGCAGGCAGTTCCTGAGACCAGCCAAGCCTTGGCGAGTTTGGAAAAAGAGCAGCAGTTCTTAAAGCGCAAGGCGTGTTGTGGAGTCAAACTAAGCTCTGTACCAACAAGAACGTAGCACTTTGGTCACCTCACGACACAGCTTTACCCCCACTCTGACGACTAAGTTGAGGAACGTTGACATTTGCTCAGCTGGTCCTGATGACAAAACTGGCTGCTTGGTCCTAGTTCGGAAAACAATGGCAGTGGTGGGATTCGAACCCACGCCTCCGAAGAGACTGGAGCCTAAATCCAGCGCCTTAGACCGCTCGGCCACACTACCAGACGGACACTTGGCGCCCGGCGGTGGACAATTCCTCACTTCTGTCGCAAGACGACAAGGAGAAGGCCTGACGTCATTCAGCCACCTCTGCTTCGGAGGGCAAAGGACGAGCTGTCTCTTTTGCTGCTCCTTGCCATAATGGCAGCGGTGGGATTCGAACCCACGCCCCCGAAGAGACTGGAGCCTTAATCCAGCGCCTTGGACCGCTCGGCCACGCTACCGTGGTGTTCGCCACAGCTCTGCAGACTAGGTTGAGCACCTGCATTGACAAGAGGGCAACGAAAGCATGAGGACATCCACGCAGGATGCTCGCGTGGAGGTCCAAGGCACGTCCAAATGCGTGCAGAACGCTCGCCACGGCCGCTTCAATCTGCCCACCGTGCACGCTTGGACAGCGAGGTTCTGTTCGGGGCCCTGGGGACGTAATTAAAGGGCATTTCAATGAGAAGCTCTCTTTGCGTTGGCCGGGAATTGAACCTGGGCCAACTCGGCCTACCTCCTGTCTTCTGGAACCTATCCCAACAACCCTTCTTCAGGCCATAACCCCCACAATTGTGACAGCAACCACACATGTGGTCAATGCGTCACTAACTAGGGGTACATTTCCCACTGCCTTCAAACAAGCCCAGGTAACACCATTGCTCAAAAAACCATCCCTCGCTCCCACTCAAGTGGAGAACTACCGGCCTGTCTCTCTTCTTCCCTTCCTTTCCAAAGCCATTGAACGAGCTGTCTTTAAACAGGTCACAGGATTTCTCACTCAGAACAACCTCCTCGACTCCAACCAATCCGGCTTCAGAAGTGGCCACTCCACTGAAACGGCGCTTCTGTCTGTGACGGAAGCACTAAAAGAGGCCAGAGCGGCAGGTCAGTCCTCAGTGCTCATCCTGCTGGACCTATCAGCAGCATTTGACACGGTCAACCACAGCATCCTACTGGACAAGCTGACCAACATTGGGATTGATGGCACAGTGCACTCTTAGTTCAAGTCCTATCTTACTGGACGGTCGTTCAACGTATCGTGGCTAGGACAGACATCGGCACTTCACCAACTCACCACAGGAGTACCCCAAGGATCTGTGCTGGGGCCCCTTCTCTTCGCACTGTACATCACCTCGCTGGGCTCAATCATCCACTCCCATGGCTTCTCTTACCACTGCTATGCGGATGATACCCAGCTCTATCTGTCCTTTCCGCCGGACGACTCCACGGTGTCATCACGGATCTCGGACTGTCTCTCCGATATATCTGCATGGATGAAAGGACATCACCTCCAACTAAATCTCTCCAAAACTGAACTGCTGGTCCTCCCAGCCAAACAAGCCATACATCACGACATCAGTATCAAGATCGACTCCCTGTCTGTTCCTCCCACCAAAGTGGCAAGAAACCTAGGTGTCATGATCGATGACCAACTGACCTTTGCAGATCACGTTGCCTCTGTGGCTCGGTCGTGCCGTTTTTCCCTATTCAACATAAGGAAGATCAGGCCGTACCTAACCCAACATGCAACCCAGCTCCTGGTTCAGACCCTGGTTATCTCTCGTCTTGACTACTGCAATGTCCTCCTATCAGGCCTACCAGCCTGTGCAGTGAGACCGCTACAGATGATCCAGAATGCAGCTGCACGTCTGGTCTTTAACCAGCCAAAAAGGGCACATGTCACACCTCTGTTCATTGAACTTCACTGGCTGCCCTTGGCTGCTCGCATTAAATTCAAGGCACTTATGTTGGCCTACAGGGTGAATGATGGCTCTGCTCCCATCTACTTGAATTCTCTTCTGAAGCCCTATGTCACCCGACGACCACTACGCTCCTCTAAGGAACGTTTTCTAGCACGGCCAACACCTTGTGCAGGTCGGTCCAGACTCTTCTCATATCTGGTTCCGCGCTGGTGGAATGACCTCCCAAGTGCTACCAGATCAACTGATACCCTCTCCACCTTCAAGAAACTCGTGAAGACTAAGCTCTTCCAAGAATATCTCCTGGTGTAAACTTTGAGAATGCACTTAATAATTTAATTTCTCTACATTGTGTTACACTATTGCACTTTCAACTTAAAACAGCGCAGATTCTATGTTAGCAACATGCACTCCTTGTTAGTTCATTGTGTTGTAGCTTGAATGTTATCCTCTTTTGTAAGTCGCTTTGGATAAAAGCGTCTGCTAAATGCCTAAATGTAAATGTAAATGTAGTCATGTAAAACACATTTCAAAAACATCTTTTTTTCACCTACGAAATATTGCTAAGGTTAGAAAGTTCTTATCCTTTGAGGATGCTGAAAAATTAATACACGCATTTATTACTTCCAGGCTCGACTATTGCAATGCTCTGTTCTCTGGGTGTAGCAATACTTGCATCAAAAACCTACAACTAATACAAAATGCTGCGGCCCGAACTCTCACCAGGACTAAAAAATATGAACATATCTCTCCTATCCTTGCTTCCCTACATTGGCTCCCTATTAATAGTCGAATTGATTTTAAAATACTCCTCCTAACCTACAAAGCCCTCAAGGGCGATGCACCAACATATATTAAAGACTTACTTGTCCCCTTACCACCCTCCTAGAACCCTAAGATCCCAAAATGATGGTCTCCTTGTAATCCCAAGAATATCAAAATCTACGATAGGAGGAAGAGCCTTTTGTTACCGTGCACCCCTCCTGTGGAATAATCCCCCCCCCCACATTCAACAAGCGGACACTCTCAATACCTTTAAGTCTAGACTTAAAACCTTCCTCTTTACTGTTTCCCATAGTTAGGGATGGTGCATGGCAAATCATCACTTCTCATGGGTCTTTTGGAAGGGACTGCCTCTGCTGTTGCCCCCAGTTGCAAGGCATGGCGGCCACTGACCATCCCTGTAGTGGTGCTGGGTTGCCATGCATCATACCTTAGTTATGCTGCTATAGCCTAGCGCCGCCACACAACCTTCATGTGTCATGCCGTACAACTCCCTCTCTCTCTCTTTCAGCTCTCTCTCAATATTTGTATGTATGTGTATGTGTATATATATATATATACATGTGTATGTGTATGTGTATATATATATACATATGTATGTATGCCCAAATTACACATTTGCTTTCTGATGTGTGAGCCTGGCCTAATTCACTATTTTCCTCTGCCCACAATGATCTTTGCTGAGTGTCATCCCTGCCTCATTCTGGCGAACTCCTCTCACCCTCCCCTCCTGAATGGACTACAACCAACACTACGGGAGGCCCATGTCAGGACCGACTCCCCATCACAGAGGACCTTCCTGGACGCCGATGCTGGGCCCGACTCCCCTTCCTGAGGCTTTGTGATTGACCCCCCCCTCACAATGGCGCTGTCAAATGGACCCTTACTGTTACCCCCATGACCCATCTCACTCCTTTGAGTTTGTCACTATGCCTGGCCGCTGCTACATTGTCCAGCCATAATTCCTGATAACCACCTATAGACTGATTACCATGTAATGTAAAAGTGGGATAATACTCTATTATGAACTATTATGAACCTTAGCTAAACCATAGGCAACTTATAGTCTATCATGGTTGCTACTGATTGTAATTTTTCTCCATGACCCCTGGCAGTTGGGTTAGCCCCTTGAGTCGTGGATCTGCCCAAGGTTTCTTCCTAGATTAACTGAACATAAGGGAGTTTTTCCTTGCCCCTGTTGCTCTTGAGTGCTCCTTCTGTGAAGCGCCATGAGACAATACTATTGTAAAAGCCGCTGTATGAATAAAACTGAATTGAATTGAATTGAATTTGCACTCCTGATTAGATGCGGAACGGTATTTCGCTACTTTGTGTTCATACATGTGTAATGACAATAAAGTTGAATCTAATCCAATCTAATCTCATCATGCTCTGGTGCTCTCATGCTTTCGCTGGGCTCTTGTCAATGCATGTCCTCAACTTACACTCACCGACACTCACCAAGTGCACATCAGGTAGTGTGGCCGAGCGGTCTAAGGCGCTGGATTTAGGCTCCAGTCTCTTTGGAGGCATGGGTTCGAATCCCACCGCTGCCATTGTCTTCCAAACTAGGACCAAGCAGCCAGTCTTGTCATCAGGGCCAGGTGAGCAAATGTCAACGTTCCTCAACGTCAGAGTGGGGGTAAAGCTGTGTCGTGAGGTGACCAAAGTGGCACGTTCTTGTTGGTACAGAGCTTACTTTGACTCCACAACACGCCTTGCGCTTTAAGAACTGCTGCTATTTTTCCAAACTCGCCAAGGCTTGGCTGGTCTCAGGAACTGCCTGTTTGACATGGCTGGAAAACACATAGGGACTGCAAAGGCCCCCGCTGATGGACACATCATAGACGCGGCCTTGCCGCACAGGTTGTTGGCCAGCAGCTGTGGCGTTGGTGGTATAGTGGTTAGCATAGCTGCCTTCCAAGCAGTTGACCCGGGTTCGATTC
This sequence comes from Tenualosa ilisha, assembly GCA_015244755.2. Taxonomy (NCBI): domain Eukaryota; kingdom Metazoa; phylum Chordata; class Actinopteri; order Clupeiformes; family Clupeidae; genus Tenualosa; species Tenualosa ilisha. The sequence continues at coordinate 43,179 of PYXC01000096.1, read as the reverse complement.
CCGGCCAACGCAAAGAGAGCTTCTCTTTGAAATGCCCTTTAATTACGTCCCCAGGGCCCCGAACAGAACGCCGCCGTCTCGCTGTCCAAGCGTGCACGGTGGGCAGATTGAAGCGGCCGTGGCGAGCGTTCTGCACGGATTTGGACGTGCCTTGGACCTCTGGCTTAACGTGCAGCCGCAAGCATCCTGCGTGGATGTCCTCTTGCTTTCCTTGCCCTCTTGTCAATGCAGGTGCTCAACCTAGTCTGCAGAGCTGTGGCGAGCACCGCGGTAGCGTGGCCGAGCGGTCCAAGGCGCTGGATTAAGGCTCCAGTCTCTTCGGGGGCGTGGGTTCGAATCCCACCGCTGCCATTATGGCAAGGAGCAGCAAAAGAGACAGCTCGCCCTTTGCCCTCCGAAGCAGACGTGGCTGAATGACGTCGTGCCTTCTTGTCGTCTTGCGACAGAAGTGAGGAATTGTCCACCGCCGGGCACCGAGTGCCCGTCAGGTAGTGTGGCCGAGCGGTCTAAGGCGCTGGATTTAGGCTCCAGTCTCTTCGGAGGCGTGGGTTCGAATCCCACCGCTGCCATTGTCTTCCGAACTAGGACCAAGCAGCCAGTCTTGTCATCAGGGCCAGGTGAGCAAATGTCAACGTTCCTCTCCGCTCTTGCAGTAAGTCTTGGGATTCGGACCCACGACCTGCTAGCAGTGTGGTGAGATGACCAAAGTAGCACGCTCTTGTTGGTGCAGAGCTTGCGTTGGTTTTCCTCCGGGCGATATCTCCTTGCCGTCTTTGAAATCCTTTTTAATTCCGTCCAAGGGCTCCTAACAGATGGCCGCCGCCTCGTTGTCCAAGCGTGCACGGTGGTCAGAGGGAAGCGGCCATGGCGAGCGTCCTGCGCGGATTTGGACATGCTTTGACGTCGGTCCTGCATGGATTTCATATATTGCACACCCATATACATATTACGCACCTGTATATTTGTCCATGTTACGGACCTGTACATTTGTCCATATTACATCTGCACATCTGCACATCTGTACATTTGCCTATGTATAGTAGTATAAAACGTTTGTATATGAACCTAGTTATGAAACTAGACACAACCTCTTGGAGTCTCTGGGGCAGTTTGCTGTTGGGCACTGGGCCTAGGGTTGGCTCTGTATTGGGGACTGGGCCCAACAGGACCAGGGACAGGTATTTCATTTGTCAGTAAATCTAGGAGGTGTCTTGCAGAGTTAACTTTAATATATACCAACTTCAATTTATACCACGGCTTGATTTTATTTCCAAATGTGATGCGCTGTTTGGAACGTTGATTCATTTTCCTTTTACGCACACCTATGAAGTGGTGCCTGTTTACAGACCGTGTTACGCTTGGGTATCAATGCGCCAAGTTCGTGGTGAACTTTAATAAATGGTAAAGACGTGGCAGCTTTAGCAAAGTGACGAGCAGATGGAAATACAAGGGCTAGCAACAAATTATATGCCTGTAAGAGGGTTTTTAGTGCGACCACACTTCATTTGGTCTTCCAATCAACGTCATTTTGCAAAGCTAGGCTTAACAGAACTTTGGAATTGCTAGCTTGACAACCAAAGCCATGGAACTAACGACTGGGTCTTGACCATAGCAGCCTCAGAACCTCCAACGTGCATTGACTTTCTGATATGGGGTGGTGGTAGCGTAGTGGTTAAGGAACCTGGCTAGCGTGTAAGTAGCCGAAAAGTTGTGGGTTCGAATCCCGGCTGCCACCGTTGTGCCCTTGAGCAAGGCACTTAACCCTAAGTTGTTCTAGGGGAGACTGGCCCTGAACAATTGATAGTTGATGACATTTACATTTAGGCATTTAGCAGACGCTTTTATCCAAAGCGACTTACAAAAGAGGATAACATTCAAGCTACAACACAATGAACTAACAAGGAGTGCATATTGCTAACATAGAATCTGCGCTGTTTTAAGTTGAAAGTGCAATAGTGTAACACCATGTAGAGAAATTAAATTATTAAGTGCATTCTCAAAGTTTACGCTAGGAGATATTCTTGGAAGAGCTTAGTCTTCACGAGTTTCTTGAAGGTGGAGAGGGTATCAGTTGATCTGGTAGCACTTGGGAGGTCATTCCACCAGCGCGGAACCAGATATGAGAAGAGTCTGGACCGACCTGCACAAGGTGTTGGCCGTGCTAGAAAACGTTCCTTAGAGGAGCGTAGTGGTCGTCGGGTGACATAGGGCTTCAGAAGAGAATTCAAGTAGATGGGAGCAGAGCCATCTTTCACCCTGTAGGCCAACATAAGTGCCTTGAATTTAATGCGAGCAGCCAAGGGCAGCCAGTGAAGTTCAATGAACAGAGGTGTGACATGTGCCCTTTTTGGCTGGTTAAAGACCAGACGTGCAGCTGCATTCTGGATCATCTGTAGCGGTCTCACTGCACAGGCTGGTAGGCCTGATAGGAGGACATTGCAGTAGTCAATGATGAGTTGTAAGTCGCTTTGGATAAAAGCGTCTGCTAAATGCATAAATGTAAATGATATACGAACACCATGTCGTCAATTATCACTTATATAAATAACTTAGACAAGTTAAGTGAGTCTGGCATAGAAGCCAAAAATGGTGAAGGATCTTCACATTTCTGTGTGCACACTAGGTCGTTGGCTCTGTATTGGGGACTGGGCCCAACAGGACCAGGGACAGGTATTTCATTTGTCAGTAAATCAAGGAGGCGTCTTGCAGAGTTACACATTCACTTAACATGTAACAATTTAAACCACGGCTTGATTTTATTTCCAAATGTGATGCGCTGTTTGGAACGTTGATTCATTTTCTGTATACGCACACCCATGAAGTGGTCCCTGTTTACAGACCGTGTTACGCTTGGGTATGAATGCGCCAAATCAGAATATTAATATAATTAGCCCTTATCATTCTCGGCGCAACCCACAACGCGAACCCTTGTCGTCAACGAGCCGTTGAGATGAATAGAAACTAGTGGCTTGTTAGCCTAGCTCACTGTCGTACACGGAGCAAATTAATATTAAACGGTGATGTCATGTGTCCTTCCTCCGTATACATTTTCTGTGACTGGAATTAGCTCTGCGTCCTAAGATTAGACAAATAAGTCGATATTTTCTGTTAATATCAAAGAGAAGCACTAAACGGAGGCGGACTAACGACAACTCCTCATTCTCAATAGCACCTGCCATACACAGCGACAGACTCTCAGCAGAACCCGGCGGTGTCAAAGACATTCAGTCACGAGTAGTTATTCAAATGAATCACGTTGAAGACATGACCAGCCTAGGTTCACTTTCACTCGGTGCTTTTCACTGAGTAAAAAGGTGTCGTTATTCTTTGCACTGCAGTTTGTAGACCAGTTCCGGCGCTCGTTGCTAAAATCATAACTGAACCATACTAGTCGTCTGCCGTCACTATGAACATGATTTGTTTAAGCTCGCCAATGAAACCGAGTCGTTCAAAAAAGGTATAACATTAACAACAGCTAATCAAAAGAACGTTAAAATAAAAGTAAAATTGCCATTACCGTATTTGTCATATCTGCAGCCATGGTCGCTCCAGTCTTCACACTTGTTCCTCCTCCGTTTAGTGGGCACTGATTGGCCAAAGAGGAGTCCTGTGTATCTGTGCTCGATTGCTCTTCCTCCATCCTTAAACTACCCGGATGTGTGTCACAGTAAAATTACATTTGAATTTTGAGAACTGAATATGAATTTTGAGAACTGAACGTGAATACATTCAAATTCAAAATATACTATTCAGATTCAGTTTTTCAATGCAACTCCGCTTAAGGAAATGGTAACATTGATGCCCACAAAACACAAGGCACAGAGGCTAAACGTGTTAGATAACACAACATTATTTTCTCTGAATAGAGAACTGACCCAAAATATTTGTCCAGCTACTGGGCTACAGCTGACCTGCCCCTGAGACTCGTTTGTGAATAGAGCATGGGTCAGTCATTTCAAAATAATGAAAACAAACAAACACACGTCACTGTACCGTGAGTGACATAACTTTACCACACACAACTGAAATTTCCATGGCCTTACCGAGGGTCTTCTTTGTGACAGACTAACACCTTTCTGTGGTCTATGGCAACAGGCAGATGATCCACTGCCCATCCAACTCTCCACTTCAGGACTTTTGCTCGTTCAAAACTGTACAGCCAATGAAAACACAAACACAAGTCTGAAAAAAGAGGATAAAATGTGTGTGCTTGGCATGGCAACTTATATATTGTGCATCATGAGGAGTGTGATCCAATCATTACTTTGGACAGTGGTGGGTTACACATGTGGTAGCGGTCTTCCATGTGATACTCATGGTAGCGGACTCCACATTTGATAGTTGTGGTAGCGGTCTAAACGTGATAGTTGTAGTCTTTGCACCATAGCTTGGAGTTCAGCTGGGCCCCCTTGTGAGAGACCCAGGCACAACACTCCCTTATAATACACAACATTAATAATAAAAATAATAATAATAACAACAAAGGGATGTTGGGATTATGGGTGCATGTGGGTTTTTGTAAGTAGCCACAAAAGCAAGTGCACTAACTGATACACAGCACTGGATCTCGATTTTCAAAAGTAAGGCTTTCCAACACCACCGGCCACGAGTCTCTCTGAGCTGCACTGCTGACATACAGCCCTCTCTAGATCTGGGATTCATATATGGGTCTTGTCACAGCGTGTCTTCACTCTGAGGACCCTTGTGGGAGCGCCAGGCACGACACTCCCAAAGAGTGTGTCTTAGTCAAAAGATCAAAAATTCATCTATTTAAGGACGAGGCAACAAAAGTTGCGTACCCGGTGGAATTATTTTGCAAGACTGCTATTCAAAGACCCATAAATGAAATGATGTCACCACATTCAAATCACAAGGGGGAATCAGAATCAGTCTAATCGACTCTCCATACATTCACCAAACAGACAAGTCAAATAGACAAATGGAAAGATATACACATACTGTGTAATGGAGGCAACTATGTCCACATAGCAGCTATCTACATGATGAAGGCCTACAAATAAGTGATAATATTCTAGACAACTTAGAGTGACATAATATTCAAGACACGTGGAGTGGGATGTAAAGTGCAAAGAAATAGTTTATTAAAGTGTCTGTTTCCAAATCCCGTAGCATTGGATTCTTGTCAAGGCTAACTTAACTAAACTAGCTAATGGCAGCTGCTAGAGATTTGCGTTGGGTTACAGCGAACGGAGGCGACTCCATGGCTCGAAATGAACAGTGTAATAATTCTCTTATTGGAGACAAAAGGATGGGGAGACGTGGAGTAGATCTGTCAACATTTATTCTTTGTAACACATCAAACAGGGCATGTCAGAGAGGACATGGGACAAGAATGCTGGCATCCCGATGATAATGTTAGCCAGTTAGCATCTGCTTCATGGCTAATTAATGTTCGACAATTCACACGTATTTTATGACGCTAATTTGCATATCTGACATTCTACAGCAGCGAAAACGACAGTATGCATTTCCACTTCACAAAACTCACACATGTCATAGAAAACAATTAAAAGTTGACTGTACAAATGACTTACATCCACGGAGCACTAAGACATCCAGCTTTCCCCTTTTCCAGACTTCCAACATGAGAAAGTCTGGGTGTGTGCAACCTCAATAAACGCCCGGTCTGAAACAATAACGAAGCGATTCATGGAACCAAAGGAATCACATAGGTAAACAGTAAGGGATTTGGGGAAGTTCACTTAAAAAAATAAAGTTTATTTATAACACTGTTACACTAACATTACCCACATAGTCTTCTCGTGTTAAATAAAACATTAGCGGCTAGCTAGCCTAACTCTAACGTTCGAGTGCTCTCTTACACCGATCATTTGGAGCCATGAGTCGCCTCCGTTAGCTTGTAACCCAACGCAAATCTCTAGCAGCAAAAATGTGCCCTCTAGTGGCCATAGTGGAATTTGCATATTAGTTCATGTTTAGTTTCACCTGAAACATTTAGATTTAACAATTAGATTGATATTTAACATTTAGATATAGATTTACATTTAGGTTGAACATTGACATTTTACATGTAGATTTAGATTTAACATTTACATTTACATTTAACATTTAGATTTAATATTTAGATTTAACATTTAGATTTGGATTCAGTATTTAGGTTTAACATTTAACATTTAGGTGTTACATTTAATATTTAGATTTAACTATTTAAAATATCTGTAAGATGACAAATATTGTTATAAGTGTGCAAAAACTTGAAAAATTGACACCCATTTTTTAAACATTGTTTAAAGCTGAATGTGACAAAATGTTGCTGTAATTTTCAGCACGAGCTGCTTTACAAACAGCACCCCATAATATACTGTATAATGGAGGCAACTATGTCCACATATCAGCTATCTACATAATGAAGGCCTACAGATAAGTGTTAATAGTCCAGACAAAGTAGAGTGACATAATATTTAAGACACATGGAGTGGGATGTAAAGTGCAAAATAATAGTTATTAATAAAATTATCTGAACTTTCTTTTGAAATAGTGTCTTTATTATTTATTTACAGTCAATATTTACATGACAGCAGAACAAAGAGGACAAGACAAATAAAATCAATACCAGCAAAAAAATGAGCGAAAGGCAACGTATTAATCAGATGGATCGACCTGGATTTCACACCTCCATAACATCTTCAAATTCCTGAAGATTGATTGTTCCCAACTTGGACTAAAGTGCAGAAACACAGGACACCGATTTGAAAAATGCTTCACACAGTCTCTGTGTGAATGTGTTTGATTATGTATCAGTCACCTGATTGAAATTGCAAGCCAATCGAGACTCAGGAAGATTGGAGTCCCAGCTCACATTGAAGAGAGCATCTAACCCGGTCTACAGAAGAAAAACACAGAAGACACTTAAGACAAATGTTCTGGTTAATACAGTATATGGCCTTCATACCGCCTTCATAGAGATGGGATTATTGTCCCATGATCAAATATTTACAGTTAGTAGTTACTAAGTAGTTAACTAAGCAATTAACATTTAGTGATGTATATGTCTGGATTTATTGTTTGATTGTTTACATTAAAATTACTCGCCCAGACTTCTGAGAACGTCTGGAATGTCGAGAAGACCATAGAGGTTGCAAAAAGCTGAAAAAGTGCCGTACGCTAAATGACCACAAGAGGGCGACTATAGACCACTTTAACGTGGATGAGGAAATGACCGCCAGCACGGCCAATAGTATAAGCAATGCTACAGTGCGGTACTTGCAGAATTGTGAGTGAAATAGACTTAGTGTGTCTACATTATACATTCCCAAGCATGTAGGTGAGGAACAATCGGCAGTATCGAGTCTGGGCACGAAAATAATGGGTTAGACACAAACTGTAACATTTTTGGTTTTTGATTGTGTGATAGTTTACATTAAAATTACTCTCCCAGACTTCTGAGAACGTCTTGAATGACGAGAAGAGCACAGAGAAAGTTTAAAACAATTTACTTTACAAGCTCTTTTTTAGATAAACCTGCGCTGCTAGCAATAATCTTTCATTTGCCAATAAAAGATATGTCCGGTTGCAAAAAGCTGAAATATGTGCCGTACGCTAAATGACCACAAGATGGCGACTATAGACCACTCTCATGTGTTTGAGCAACATTGGAAATAACTGCCAGCGCGGCCAATAGTATAAGCAATGCTACAGTGCGGTAATTGCAGAATTGTGAGTGAAATAGGCTTAGTGTGTCCACATTATACATTCCCAAGCATGTAGGTCAGGAACAATTGGCATTAAAATTACTCTCCCAGACTTCTGAGAACGTCTGGAATGACGACAAGAGCACCGAGAAAGTTTAAAACAATTTACCCTACAAGGTCTTTTTAAAAAAAACCTGCGCTGCTAGCATTAATCTTTCATTTGCCAATAAAAGATATGTCCGGTTGCAAAAAGCTGAAAAAGTGCCGTACGCTAAATGACCACAAGATGGCGACTATAGACCACTCTAATGTGGAGGAGGAACAGTGCAAATGACCGCCAGAAGTCAAATTCAATTTTACTGTGACACACATCCGGGTAGTTTAAGGATGGAGGAAGAGCAATCGAGCACAGATACACAGGACTCCTCTTCGGCCAATCAGCACCGACCTTTTTGAGCACAGTGTCCACTAAACGGAGGAGGAACAAGTGTGAAGACTGGAGCGACTATGGCTGCAGATATGACAAGTACAGTAATGGCAATTTTACATATATTTTAACGTTCTTTTGATTAGCTGTTGTTAATGTTATACCTTTTTTGAACGACTCGGTTTCGTTGGCGAGCTTAAACTAATCATGTTCACAGTGATATCAGACGACTAGTATGGTTCAGTTATGATTTTAGCAACGAGCGCTGGAACTGGTCTACAAACTGCAGTGCAAAGAATAACGACACCTTTTTACTCAGTGAAAAGCACCGAGTGAAAGTGAACGTAGGCTGGTCATGTCTTCAGCGTGATTCATTTGAATAACTACTCGTGACTGAATGTCTTTGACACCGCCGGGTTCTGCTGAGAGTCTGTCGCTGTGTATGGCAGGTGCTATTGAGAATGAGGAGTTGTCGTTAGTCCGCCTCCGTTTAGTGCTTCTCTTTGATACTAACAGAAAATATCGACTTATTTGTCTAATCTTAGGACGCAGAGCTAATTCCAGTCACAGAAAAACCCATGACATCACCGTTTAATATTAATTTGCTCCGTGTACGACTAACAAGGCACTACTTTCTATTGATCTCAACGGCTCGTTGACAACAAGGGTTCGGCTTTGTGGGTTGCGCTGAGAATGGTAAGGGCTTATTATATTAATATTCTGATTTGATAATGTCTAAGTTATTTATATAAGTGATAATTGACAACATGGTGTTCGTATATCAGAAAGTCAATGCACGTTGGGGGTTCTGAGGCTGCTATGGCCAAGACCCAGTCGTTAGTTCCATGGCTTTGGTTGTCAAGCTAGCAATTCCAAAGTTCTGTTAAGCCTAGCTTTGCAAAATGACGTTGATTGGAAGACCAAATGAAGTGTAGGTGGTGCCAAATGTTTTGTTGCAGTTGTTTTACACTATGGGATTTGATATTTGGGCCAATAGCCTACAAGTATGTCACACATTTTCATTGTTTTAAATATGATTAGGATGTTCAGTTATTTTTAATGTGCACTGATACACGGTGATTCAAAAAAGAACATAAAAATTATTTAAAATAGTCTGTAATATATGTTATCATCATGATCGTGAGGAAGTGTGTTTTCTAGGTGACGTAAATGAAACCAAAGATTTACAATCTGTGTACAGTTCTTACAAGACTACGCTAAGGTCGTTAACAATTCATATTCAATATTCAACGCACATAATTTTACAAAAATGCCAGTTTTCAAATTTGTTGCAAAGCAATATTTCTGCTTGCTGATTGAAGAAATGGGCTGCATTACTAGATAGTGTATGTTAACAATTCATTGCATTGCTTTTGCAGAACATTGTCATTCAGGAGTGCTTAGTCAGACTGAGGGAAAGACTGCAGTGTGCCAACAACAACCCTCCTGATCTTAATTATGTGGAATACATAGTGACCCAAGAGACAACTTTCATAAATGCAATGGAAATGTCCAATCGTCTGCTGGAAAACACATGGGGACTGCAAAGGCCCCCGCTGATGGACACATCATAGACGTGGCCTTGCCGCGCAGGCTGTTGACCAGCAGAGTCGGGGTAAAGCTGTGTCATCAGGGCCAGGTGAGCAAATGTCAACGTTCTTCAACTTAGTCGTCAGAGTGGGGGTAAAGCTGTGTCGTGAGGTGACCAAAGTGGCACGTTCTTGTTGGTACAGAGCTTACTTTGACTCCACAACACGCCTTGCACTTTAAGAACTGCTGCTCTTTTTCCAAACTCGCCAAGGCTTGGCTGGTCTCAGGAACTGCCTGCTTGACATGGCTGGAAAACACATGGGGACTGCAAAGGCCCCCGCTGATGGACACATCATAGACGCGGCCTTGCCGCGCAGGCTGTTGGCCTGCAGCTGTGGCGTTGGTGGTATAGTGGTTAGCATAGCTGCCTTCCAAGCAGTTGACCCGGGTTCGATTCCCGGCCAATGCAAAGAGAGCTTCTCTTTGAAATGCCCTTTGATTACATCCCCAGGGCCCCGAACAGACGCTGCCGTCTCGCTGTCCAAGCGTGCACGGTGGGCAGATTGAAGCGGCCGTGGCGAGCGTTCTGCACGGATTTGGACGTGCCTTGGACCTCTGGCTTAACGTGCAGCCGCTAGCATCCTGCGTGGATGTCCTCATGCTTTCGTTGCCCTCTTGTCAATGCGGTGCTCAACCTAGTCTGCAGAGCTGTGGCGAGCACCGCGGTAGTGTGGCTGAGCGGTCCAAGGCGCTGGATTAAGGCTCCAGTCTCTTCGGGGGCGTGGGTTCGAATCCCGCCGCTGCCATTATGGCAAGGAGCAGCAAAAGAGACAGCTCGCCCTTTGCCCTCCGAAGCAGAGGTGGCTGAATGACGTTGCGCCTTCTTCTTGTCGTCTTGCGACAGAAGTGAGGAATTGTCCACCGCCGGGCGCGGAGTGCCCGTCAGGTAGTGTGGCCGAGCGGTCTAAGGCGCTGGATTTAGGCTCCAGTCTCTTCGGAGGCGTGGGTTCGAATCCCACCGCTGCCATTGTCTTCCGAACTAGGACCACGCAGCCAGCCTTGTTTTCAGGGTCAGGTGAGCAAATGTCAACGTTCCTCTCCGCTCTTGCAGTAAGATCCAAGATGGCGGCGCGTCAGGACGCAGCGGCTTACAGCTCTCCCTCGAAGTGCACGTTTTTGTATTTTTTGTGTGTTTTAACTGTTTGTTTCGCGTCACCCAAGGACTCACACTTAAGATATACTCGCAGTGATCTGATAGACATCGGCAATCGGCTAGGAATTACTATTTCCAGCAATTTTCACCACACATTTAACATTCCGGAGGAGCTAGCGAGAACACCGGGGTCTCCGTGGATTGTTATCGGGTCTGGCAGGCGTAAGAGGAGGAGACGCGAGCGGAAGCAATAAGCGGGGCTGCAGAACGGGCCTGCTAGGAAAACTCAGGAAACAGCCACTAAAGCCTCCACTACCAAGCCTCTACCTCTCCAATGCCAGATCCCTCGTACATAAAACGGACGACTTGGAATTGCAGCTTGCTGGCAACCGCTACATTCGTGAATGCTGCGCACTTATCATTATAGAGACATGGCTACAACCGCAAATCCCCGACGCTTCGGTGCAGCTAGCAGGATGTACGCTACACAGATGGGACAGGAATAGCGACTCCGGGAAAAACAGAGGAGGAGGGCTCTGCATTTACGTGAATGAAGGTTGGTGCAACAACAGTACCGTCCTAGACAAACATTGTTCTCCTGACCTAGAGTTCGTGACAGTAAGATGCAGACCCTTCTTTCTGCCGAGAGAGCTAGCAGCAGTCATCATCACTGCAGTGTATATACCACTGGACGCTAGCGTCAAAACCGCCCTCTCTCTGCTTGCAAACGTCATAAATAACCACCATTGTGCCTATACAAACGGCGTGCACATCATAGCTGGAGACTTCAATAAGGCAAACCTCAAAACTGTGCTGCCTAATTTTTACCAACATGTGAAGTGTGCAACGAGGGGGGAGAACACTCTGGACCATGTTTACTCAAACCTAAAACATGCCTACAGAGCGATCCCCCTCCCCCACCTTGGACAGTCTGACCATCTCTCCCTGTTCCTACCCCCTGCATACACCCCACTCAGCCGGCAATCAAAGCCACAAAGACAGTCAATCACCACCTGGCCTGACGATGCCCTCCCCCGACTACAGGACTGCTTTGAGCAAACACAATGGGACATTTTCCACCATAACGACCTGGCCACATTCACGGATGCAGTGCTGTCCTACATCAAGCACTGCATTGACACAGTCACCGTGGTAAAAAATATTTGGGTGTTCCCGAATGAAAAACCATGGATGACTAGCCAAGTCCGTGCACTCCTTCGCGCCCGAAATGCAGCCTTCAGATCCGGCGACCGAGCGCTATACAGCAGGGCTCGGGCCGACCTGAGGAAAGGTATCAGTGCTGCTAAAGCAGACCACAGGAGGAGGATTGAGGAGCAGCTGGCAAGCCCCAGGCAGCTGTGGAAGGGCATCCAGGCCATCACAAACTACAGAGGCAGTGCTGTGTCAGCCGGGGACTCAAATGCGGCATTAGCGGAGGAGTTAAACAGTTTTTTTGCCCGCTTTGAAGCCCAGGCGCAGCACACAGCCACACCACCCCCCGGACCACCTCCCCAGCCTACACTACAGAACAAACCACCCATCAGCACACCTCCCCAACCCCCACTCCAACCAACAGCAATCACCGGCACTCCTCAGCTCGCCTTGAGGGTCACGCCTGAGGAGGTGAGAGGAGTACTAAGGGCCGTTAACCCCAGAAAAGCCACTGGCCCGGACGGAGTTCCAGGGAAGGTGCTGAAGGCCTGTGCTGACCAACTAGCACAGGTCTTCACAGACATTTTCAACAGGTCATTGGAACAAGCCATCATCCCGACCTGTTTGAAATCAGCCACCATCATCCCCGTCCCCAAAAAGTCACCCACAACCAGCCACAACGACTTCCGCCCCGTAGCACTCACCCCCGTCATAACGAAGTGCTTTGAGAAACTGGTTCTCCGCCACATCAAAACCTGTCTCCCCCCCACCCTGGACCCACACCAGTTTGCATATAGGACCAACAGATCGACAGAGGACGCATTAGCCACAGCTCTCCACTCTGCGCTGAGCCATCTGGAGAGACAAGAGAGCTATGTCAGAATGCTCTTCATCGACTACAGCTCAGCTTTCAACACCATCATACCGGACATCCTGATCCCCAAGCTGTTCAGCCTGGGGCTCCCACCATCTACCTGCTCATGGATCAAAGACTTCCTAATCAACCGGCCCCAAAAGGTGAAACTGGGCTGCCACCTTTCATCTACCCGCACCCTCAGCACTGGCTCACCGCAAGGCTGTGTGCTGAGCCCACTCTTGTACTCACTCTACACATACGACTGCAGCCCCACACACTCAAGAACATCATCGTCAAATTTGCTGACGACACAACGGTGGTGGGGATGATAACAGGGGGGAATGAGGAGGCCTACAGAGATGAGGTCCTGAACCTGGAGAGGTGGTGCGCAACCAACAACTTAGCACTAAACATCTCCAAGACAAAGGAACTCATCCTGGACTTCCGGAGAAACAGCGCTACCCCTGCCCCCCTGTACATCAATGGTGAATGTGTAGAGCGAGTACAGTCATTCAAAATCCTGGGGGTCCATATCTCTGCAGACTTAACCTGGTCAACCCACACGTCAGCCTTGGTCAAGAAGGCCCAGCAACGACTACACTTCCTCAGAGTGCTCAAAAAGGAACAACTGAGCACAAGTCTGCTGGTGACCTTCTACCGCTCCACCATAGAGAGCCTGCTGACCTACGCTGTGTCAGTGTGGCACTCAAGCTGCACAGTGGCAGACAGGAAGAGGCTGCAGAGGGTGACCAACACTGCACAAAGAATCATTGGCAACCTCCTGCCTTCCTTGACTGACATCTACAGTTCCAGATGTCTGAACAGAGCAAAAGGGATCATAAAGGACATTACTCACCCTGGCTTCCATCTGTTCAACCTGCTACCCTCTGGCAGGCGATACAGGTCCATACCAGCCAGAACAAATAGACTCAGAGAAAGCTTTTTCCCTAAAGCTGTCACAATACTCAACTCTAGTCTACACTGAGTATTTTGCACTATCAACAACCAATATTTATTACTGAATGCTGCTGTCACATGTCACTTTACCTATACCACCAGAGTATCAACAAACCATTTTTATTATTATTACTTATTTTATATTTCATTTTATTTTATTTTATTTTTTTATTTATACGGATTTATCTTTTGTTGTGTAAATATATATATATACGTATTTTTCTTTTGCATATTGGATTTGTACATACTTTTCAATCCATTTTATGTGTGCACTCTATGGGGCAGCTTTGAATCTCATTACACTCTGTGTAATGACAATAAAGGCGTTCTATTCTAAGTCTTGGGATTCGGACCCACGACCTGCTAGCAGTGTGGTGAGGTGGCCAAAGTAGCACGCTCTTGTTGGTGCAGAGCATGCGTTGGTTTTGCTCCGGGCGATATCTCCTTGCCGTCTTTGAAATCCTTTTTAATTCCGTCCGAGGGCTCCTAACAGATGGCCGCCGCCTCGTTGTCCAAGCGTGTGTAATAGTGCCGAAAGATAGGTACACCAATTTAGCAACCTATCCCCCCTTAATCGAACCCAAGATACCCCCTAGGTGGACGGGTACAGAAGAACCGAGACGTGGGTATCAATACATACAATATTTTATTTCTTTCATTGAACATTGAAATCTTAAAATACCGGCATAAGGATGTTCCCCCAATACACACACACACACACACACACACACCTCTGGCTTATGGTGGCGCTCCACCCTAGTGGAGGCGATTCCAACTAGTAACCAGTTGCGCTGAAAATAAAATAGGTTATAGAAAAACACTGCAAACCAAGATTGAAAATAAAGTCACAACAACGAAGTAAGGTCACAACAATTAAAGAAAATACACAGCAAACCCAAAAGCAAAATTACAGCGCACCAGATTTCACTATATGGAAATCCCCCACAATTAAGCAGGTTACGAAACCACAATCACCAGAAACATGCAGACAAAGCAAAATAAAAGGACAACCAAAACCAAATTAAACACGAACACAGAGAAAACAGATGCACATGCAGCACCGCCGCAAGCAGCAAACAAGCAGCGTCATGCACCTGCCCCAGCAGCCAAGCGACCAACACTCAAAGCCAAGCAGCGAAGCATCTGAGCAGGCAGTGAAATACATACATGGTGCGGGGCAAGTCCCAGCCCCCAGACAGGAACACGGAGAAGAGGAGGACAAAACGGCAACCCCGGTGGCCACGGTCGGATACCACCCAGCTCTGTGGGGGGAGGAATCACAATAAATACTTTTAATTATATGCCACGCATGGCTAAGAGAACAAGAAGGAGAAACGAACAAGAGCCTACCGAGTAGCCAAACAGTTGTCACGAGCGGCAACGCAGTCAAGGAGGCCCCCAGTGGGCGAGTCGCCTTGCAATTTATGCTGCAAGTGAACAGTAAAATAAACAATGCCGCTCCCCTTAACGCTAACGCACGCACACACACTTGAGCAATGTCAGACTCACCTGAAAAGAGATTAGTGGGCACGTCGGAAGGAGAAGATAGAGCCGTACTGCTAGACAGTTGGCAAACAATCAGCCAGGGCTGAAACAAGAACAACGCATAAGAACCCAGACACCGTTAATGATGAAAAACGCAAGTAAAAGGAGTAACCAACCTACCGTGCAGCCAGTGGCGAGACAAATCCCCTCCGAGGCACAAGCAGCGATAAAAACGCCAAAACCAAAGTCGCTGGCTAGTTTACTCCTTTCAGCAAAAGCAGAGAGCATCTGCATAGTCTTCCGGTCTTATACGGTGGCTTGCGGTCGGCCAATCACAAGTACAGGTGAAGGGAGGCTAAGGGACCATCGCCAAAGTTCGGTGTCATACCAAGGCACAGAGGGGAGATGCAGATACAGCACTGCTACAATCTATCCCCCCCTTTTGTGTCGTCGTCCCGACGACTCAAGAAAAGAACTTCACATCACCCACTACGAGTCTTGGTTGCCATCTTCAGTTGGGGGGCTGTTGGCAGTTCGTGGCAGACGGTGGGGGTTCGAATGCTTTCCTGCTGTAGCACGGGTTGTCCGCCGCTGACCCCCATTCTGTGAGACTGTGAGACTGGGAGGCGGTAGCACTACCAAGCTGTCTATCACATCGGTGCCAGACATGCCCGGGGTGCCGTCCTCATGCACTGCTGAGTTGGAATCTGACGGCGTCCAACCAGTGGACCGAGAGGATTCAGAGACCGCAACAAACAGGTCCTCAGAGTTCTCCTCTTCAGGAGAGTTACACAAACTCTGCGAGACCTCTGACCGAACATGGTCTGTGGGCGCCCTCCCCATATATGCCCTCAGCATGTTGCGATGTACGTGTTTAACCTGTTGGGGCTGGTCCTCTGGTGCAATGGTGTACACCGAACCTCCCGGCAAGGGTGCCTTGATGACCCGATACACCACAGGACACCAGAGATCATGGATCTTATGGCGGCCTCTTACGGTTTGATCTCGTACATAGACCCGCTGGCCCTCCTCCAGTGGTGCATCATTGGCATTGGCATCGTGATGTGCCTTTCGGTGATCAGCTGCTAGTTGTAATCGTTCTCGGACCCGTTCCCCAACCACCCGGAGTCGGTTTTGGTGCTCGCAGACCCAATCGTGAATCTCTCCAGCAACCGGTTCTGGGGTTCGACCCAACAGGAAGTCTATTGGAAGACGTGGTTCCTGGCCGAACATGAGGAAGTGTGGTGACTCCCCAGTCGTCTGGTGAGGTGTACTATTATAACAGAATAGGAGCTGAGGCAGACATGCGACCCAGTCCCTCTTCCTGGACACGGGCAGAGTGCGTAGAAGGTTATGAAGCGTCCGATTGAATCGTTCGCACTGGCCGTTACCGGCCGGGTGATAAGGTGTTGTGCGGGACTTCTGCACCCCATAAAAGTTGCACAGCTGCTGGAGAAGCAAAGACTCAAAGCACCGCCCCTGGTCTGAATGGATGCGGACAGGTACTCCAAACTTACAGAACCATTCTTCCACGAGTATCTTTGCCACAGTGGCCGCACGCTGATCCCTAGTGGGTACCGCCAGAGTATACTTGCTGAACACATCAGTTAACACCAGGACATTTTCGTGACCCGACGCAGATGGTTCAAGCAATGTGAAGTCCAGTGCCAGAATCTCATTCGGACGGGCAGCCAATAGGTGCCCCATAAAACTGGGCGCAACTGGCCTCGTATCCTTGGCTAACTGGCATCGTTCACATTCCTGGCACCACCGCACCACATCTGCAGTCATGCCAGGCCAATAGCAGCGTAGGCGAAGAAGCTCTGTGGTGCGTTCAATGCCTTGATGTCCATGTCCTTGATGTACTTGCGTCAACGCTTCTTGCTGCAAGCAGGTAGGCAATACTAATTGCAGCACCTCCTCCCCCCCATCCTGGCGGCATATCCGCCTGTACAACACCCCTTCTCGTTCAACTAGCCGATCCCACTGGCCAATCAGGATCAAGACCTGTTTGCCCAGTTGTTTGCGTTCCTGTGGTCCAGGCCGCCTCTTCCGTTTCCAAAAGAGTAAGGCCTTTCCCAGAATCGGGTCAGCTAGCTGCAAGCTGCCCAACTCGGCGGGGGTATGGTTGGGGAGGACTGAGATGAGGGCCTGACTCGACCACAGTGTGGGCCCGGCTACAAAAGCCTGCTGTAGAGACTGAGTCACAGCAGTGCCCGGAAGCAGACTTTGCAGTCCAATGTCCGCTGGGTCTTGTCGCGAGAGGGCATCTGCATTGGCATTGCTTCACCCTGACCGATAACGCAATGAAAGGTCAAAGGATGCCAGCTGTGATGCCCAACGCTGTTCTGTGGCTCCCAGTTTGGCAGATGACAAGTGGCTAAGGGGGTTGTTGTCTGTAAACACCACACACTTATTTCCCCACAAATATTCCCTGAATTTTTCAGTCACGGCCCACTTGAGCGCCAAGAATTCCAATTTCATTGAACTATAATTTGTCATATTTCGCTCAGTAGGCCGTAGGCTGCGACTGGCATAGGCAATTGGTCTCACTTTCCCCTCTTGTTCCTGTGAAAGGACAGCCCCCAGTCCCCCATGACTGGCATCCACTTCCAGGACAAAAGGTAAGGTGAATTCTGCGTAAGCCAATACCGGTGCTGTGGTGAGTTTCGCTTTTAAGCCAACAAAACTTGCCTGGCAAGCCTCTGTCCAAACTCCAGCCAAAGTTTTAGCTGGTCTGCCCTTGCTAGCGGTTTGCTCAGCAACCAGCTTATGCAGAGGGGCTGCCAATTTGGCAAACCCCTCCACAAACCGCCGGTAATAGCTAGCAAACCCCAGGAATGACCGCAATTCAGCCACAGTATTGGGCACGCGCCACTCCGCTACTGCTGCAATCTTGCCAGGGTCTGTAGCAACCCCCTTGTCAGACACAATATGGCCTAGGTAGCTCACCTCGGTTTGAAAGAAGGCGCACTTGCTAAGTTTCGCCTTCAGGCCTTCCCTCTGCAGCCGACCGAGCACTAGCCCCAACCGTTCCAGGTGTTGGGCGACCGTGGATGAATACACTATAATATCATCCAGATATAAAAGCAGCGACTGACACTGCTGGTCACCAAAGAGACGCTGCATGAGGCGCTGAAATGTAGAAGGAGCGTTGCAGAGCCCAAATGGCATTCGGTTCCACTCGAATAAACCAAATGGGGTGCAAAAGGCGGTCTTAGCCTTATCCCGTTCAGTGACTGGAACTTGGTTGTATCCACTCGCTAAGTCCAAAGTGGAAAACCAACGAGCCCCAGTCAAAGCGTCCAGCGACTCTTCGATGCGTGGAAGTGGGAATGCATCCTTCCGGGTTTTAGCATTCAGTTGGCGATAATCAACACACAAACGCAATGTACCGTCCTTTTTCTTCACCAACACAATTGGTGAAGCATAGGGACTACAGCTCTCCCGGATTATCTGAGAGTCAAGTAATTGATTTATGTGTGCCTTCACCATGTCATAATCGGAGGGAGGTATCCGACGGTACCTCTGGCGCACTGGCACATCGTCCAAAAGCGGGATGTCATGAGAGAGAAGATTGGTGCAGCCCAAATCACCATCATGGGCAGAGAACACAGTGTCAAACTGCCCTAACAAGGCGCGGACTTGTGTCTGTTCGGAGCTGGACAGAGAATCGGATAAGTCCAGCTGGGTTATTTGCTCCTGGATAGTGGGTGTCACCAAGTCAGTGTGAGAGGCAACCGTAGCTGTGACGGAAGGAACCTCCGACACACCTGCAGGCAAACTGACCACATGAACACCCTGTAGTGTGCCTAAGGCTATGCGGGGATACAAAAGAATGTCAGTGGTACCAACATTAACAACTGGAATACACGCCGTGCCATTGTTGACCCGTACCAGGGCAGGGGATGCCAGCAACCCTGAAGGCAGACCAGACTCTAGGGGCTCAAACAATACAATACCGCTAGCGTAGTGGGCGGAGCAGGTTGCTGGAACCAGTTTCATAAAACCCCCTGGCACGCGGTAAGCCCTTCGGCCTCTGACCTTCGCCCGCCCTACTGCACTGGCCGAGCGCTGAACATCAGCCTGGTGGCAATGCTGGAACGCTTGAAAGAGAGGTGCTGAAGCCTTGGACACTGATGGGTCTTTAAGAAGAGCTGACCCGTGCTGGCCGAACAGCTCATGGTAACACTTACTTAGGACATTCATTCCTAGCACCCCTGGCACCTTGTTAGGGGCATCTGGGGGATCCTTGACTACCAAGACGCCACATGCTGGTATCGTTTTACCACAAAGCTGGACATCCAACCCCATGTATCCAATATAGGGGATGGCCAACCCATTGGCGGCACGAAGCTGGAGCCAGTTGCATGATTTCAAACTAGTAGGCCCGTTAGGTGCAAAGTGCTTTTGAAAGAAAGTTTCGGTCACCGTGGATACCATAGATCCAGTATCAATAAGGCAGGGCACCTGTACACCTCCGATAGAAACATCAAGGTGAGGACAAGATGCCAACAGACTTGCCGTACTTGGCCGATCAATCAACTCTCGTGAGCCAATCAGGTCCCCAACCAAGCTGTGACTCAGCATCTTGGTGGGTAGAAGTTTTCCGCCGACGTAGGCCGTTGAGGTTGATTACCACCTGAGGGGCGGCATGGCGGCCTGGGCCTGTGGTTGCACCCGCTCACCATCACACTCACGGGCATAATGTCCGGGACGCTGACACCTACGGCAGATCACTGGCTGCCGTGAAGAACGAGGGAATGAACGAGGAGCCTGCAATGAAGCAACACTTTGTGTCAGCTGGTTTAATTGGTCCTGTTGCCGTTTAAGAATCTCCTTCAGTTCACTTAGCTCGGTGCTGTGTGGTTGACCGCTTCTCAGAAGCTGAGACCCTCCGTGAACGGCATACTGTATGCCCTGGGCGGATGGCAGTGAGTAACTACGAGCCCTAGAAGCACCCGGCATGCCCTCCCGTTCCCACCTAATTGCCTCCGCACGCACCTCTAACAAAGTAACCTGTGGCTGCCTTCGTACCAACTGCTTCAGTTCGCGGCGAAGGCCGCCATCTAAAACGTGCTCTGTGAATTGATCGCGCAGGAGAACATCAGAATTAGGCACGGAATGTGGAGCAGACTGCTTCACCCTATCCATTAGGCTTAGCAAGGCCAAAGAAAACTCTTGCAGGGTCTCCCCATCCCGCTGCTTTCTGGAGAAAAAACCCTCTTGCAGAGCAACATAAGATTGAGAGCAACCATACAGCTCCTTCAAGATAGAAATTATTTTGTCGGGGTCCTTGCGCTCCTCACTAGGCCGAAATTTAATCTCTTCTCTTGCTTCCCCCACTAGATGGTCATAAAGAAAGAATGCTTGGTCTGAGCGTGCTAAGTGCCGCGCACGCATACATGCCTGGGCCTCTTCAACCCATTCTTCAATGTTTATACCAGACCTCCCACTGAACTGTGGACATTTTCTGTCGCGTGGCACAAAAACAAGACGTTCTGTAAGTGGAGCAACATCATTGCCCGACTGTGGCACTGCAACATCATTTGCAATTGACGGCGCGTCTGAAGACCCCAAAGAAGCGTCGGCCGACGTAGCACCTGACAGCCTAACAACAGCATGCTCCTGTCGCAGTTTCTCATTCTCAGCCCTTAACTGCGCAATCAATTCCCGAAGTTCCTGCATAGTATCAGAATCATCCATAATGGAGGTCGGGTTACTTACTCAGATGGAGACCAAGGGCCACGAACCAGCTGGATGGTAATGGACCGGGGAACAGGCGTTGCCGTTTTGTCCTCAAAAAAAAAATCAGGAAAAGAAAACAAGACAACAAATAACACTTATACAACACAATCATCCACTAATAACCAAAAACACAACCCAGAACCACACGTCTCTGATTCTTTTTGACCGCCCTGCTCGCAGCGCCAGTTTGTAATAGTGCCGAAAGATAGGTACACCAATTTAGCAACCTATCCCCCCTTAATCGAACCCAAGATACCCCCTAGGTGGACGGGTACAGAAGAACCGAGACGTGGGTATCAATACATACAATATTTTATTTCTTTCATTGAACATTGAAATCTTAAAATACCGGCATAAGGATGTTCCCCCAATACACACACACACACACACACACACACACACACACACACACACACACCTCTGGCTTATGGTGGCGCTCCACCCTAGTGGAGGCGATTCCAACTAGTAACCAGTTGCGCTGAAAATAAAATAGGTTATAGAAAAACACTGCAAACCAAGATTGAAAATAAAGTCACAACAACGAAGTAAGGTCACAACAATTAAAGAAAATACACAGCAAACCCAAAAGCAAAATTACAGCGCACCAGATTTCACTATATGGAAATCCCCCACAATTAAGCAGGTTACGAAACCACAATCACCAGAAACATGCAGACAAAGCAAAATAAAAGGACAACCAAAACCAAATTAAACACGAACACAGAGAAAACAGATGCACATGCAGCACCGCCGCAAGCAGCAAACAAGCAGCGTCATGCACCTGCCCCAGCAGCCAAGCGACCAACACTCAAAGCCAAGCAGCGAAGCATCTGAGCAGGCAGTGAAATACATACATGGTGCGGGGCAAGTCCCAGCCCCCAGACAGGAACACGGAGAAGAGGAGGACAAAACGGCAACCCCGGTGGCCACGGTCGGATACCACCCAGCTCGAGTAGCCAAACAGTTGTCACGAGCGGCAACGCAGTCAAGGAGGCCCCCAGTGGGCGAGTCGCCTTGCAATTTATGCTGAAAAGAGATTAGTGGGCACGTCGGAAGGAGAAGATAGAGCCGTACTGCTAGACAGTTGGCAAACAATCAGCCAGGGCGTGCAGCCAGTGGCGAGACAAATCCCCTCCGAGGCACAAGCAGCGATAAAAACGCCAAAACCAAAGTCGCTGGCTAGTTTACTCCTTTCAGCAAAAGCCGAGAGCATCTGCATAGTCTTCCGGTCTTATACGGTGGCTTGCGGTCGGCCAATCACAAGTACAGGTGAAGGGAGGCTAAGGGACCGTTGCCAAAGTTCGGTGTCATACCAAGGCACAGAGGGGAGATGCAGATACAGCACTGCTACATTAGCAATATGCACTCCTTGTTAGTTCATTGTGTTGTAGCTTGAATGTTATCCTCTTTTGTAAGTCGCTTTGGATAAAAGCGTCTGCTAAATGCTTAAATGTAAATGTAAATGTAATGTTCATAGTGACGGCAGACGACTAGAATGGTTCAGTTATGATTTTAGCAACGAGCGCTGGACCTGGTCTACAAACTGCAGTGCAAAGAATAACGACACCTTTATACTCAGTGAAAAGCACCGAGTGAAAGTGAACGTAGGCTGGTCATGTCTTCAGCGTGATTCATTTGAATAACTACTCGTGACTGAATGTCTTTGACACCGCCGGGTTCTGCTGAGAGTCTGTCGCTGTGTATGGCAGGTGCTATTGAGAATGAGGAGTTGTCGTTGCTCCGTGTACGACAGTGAGCTAGGCTAACAAGCCACTAGTTTATATTCATCTCAACGGCTCGTTGACGACAAGGGTTCGGGTTGTGGGTTGCGCCGAGAATGGTAAGGGCTTATTATATTAATATTCTGATTTGATAATGTCTAAGTTATTTATATAAGTGGTAATTGACGACATGGTGTTCGTATATCAGAAAGTCAATGCACGTTGGAGGTTCTGAGGCTGCTATGGCCAAGACCCAGTCGTTAGTTCCATGGCTTTGGTTGTCAAGCTAGCAATTCCAAAGTTCTGTTAAGCCTAGCTTTGCAAAATGACGTTGATTGGAAGACCAAATGAAGTGTAGGTGGTGCGAAATGTTTTGTTACCGTTGTTTTACAATATGGGATTTGATATTTGGGCCAATAGCCTACAAGTATGTCACACATTTTCATTGTTTTAAATATGATTAGGATGTGCAATTATTTTTAATGTGCACTGATGCACGGTGATTCAAAAAAGAACATAAAAATAATTTAAAATAGTCTGTAATATATGTTATCATCATGATCGTGAGGAAGTGTGTTTACTAGGTGACGTAAATGAAACCAAAGATTTACAATCTGTGTACAGTACTTACAAGACTACGCTAAGGTCATTAACAATTCATATTCAATATTCAACACACATAATTTTACAAAAATGGCAGTTTTCAAATTTGTTGCAAAGCAATATTTCTGCTTGCTGATTGAAGAAATGGGCTCCAGTCTCTTCGGAGGCATGAGTTTGAATCCCACCACTGCCATTGTCTTCCGAACTAGGACCAAGCAGCCAGTCTTGTCATCAGGGCCAGGTGAGCAAATGTCAACGTTCCTCAACTTAGTCGTCAGAGTGGGGGTAAAGCTGTGTCGTGAGGTGACCAAAGTGGCACGTTCTCGTTGGTACAAGGCTTGCTTTGACTCCACAACACGCCTTGCGCTTTAAGAACTGCTGCTCTTTTTCCAAACTCGCCAAGGCTTGGCTGGTCTCAGGAACTGCCTGTTTGACATGGCTGGAAAACACATGGGGACTGCAAAGGCCCCCGCTGATGGACACATCATAGACGCGGCCTTGCCGCGCAGGCTGTTGGCCGGCAGCTGTGGCGTTGGTGGTATAGTGGTTAGCATAGCTGCCTTCCAAGCAGTTGACCCGGGTTCGATTCCCGGCCAACGCAAAGAGAGCTTCTCTTTGAAATGCCCTTTAATTACGTCCCCAGGGCCCCAAACAGAACGCCGCCGTCTCGCTGTCCAAGCGTGCACGGTGGGGAGATTGAAGCGGCCGTGGCGAGCGTTCTGCACGGATTTGGACGTGCCTTGGACCTCTGGCTTAACGTGCAGCCGCGAGCATCCTGCGTGAATGTCCTCATGCTTTCGTTGCCCTCTTGTCAATGCAGGTGCTCACCCTAGTCTGCAGAGCTGTGGCGAGCACCGCGGTAGCGTGGCCGAGCGGTCCAAGGCGCTGGATTAAGGCTCCAGTCTCTTCGGGGGCGTGGGTTCGAATCCCACCGCTGCCATTATGGCAAGGAGCAGCAAAAGAGACAGCTCGCCCTTTGCCCTCCGAAGCAGAGGTGGCTGAATGACGTCACGCCTTCTCCTTGTCGTCTTGCGACAGATGTGAGAAATTGTCCACCGCCGGGCGCCGAGTGCCCGTCAGGTAGTGTGGCCGAGCGGTCTAAGGCGCTGGATTTAGGCTCCAGTCTCTTCGGAGGCGTGGGTTCGAATCCCACCGCTGCCATTGTCTTCCGAACTAGGACCAAGCAGCCAGTCTTGTCATCAGGGCCAGGTGAGCAAATGTCAACGTTCCTCAACTTAGTCGTCAGAGTGGGGGTAAAGCTGTGTCGTGAGGTGACCAAAGTGGCACGTTCTCGTTGGTACAAGGCTTACTTTGACTCCACAACACGCCTTGTGCTTTAAGAACTGCTGCTCTTTTTCCAAACTCGCCAAGGCTTGGCTGGTCTCAGGAACTGCCTGCTTGACATGGCTGGAAAACACATGGGTACTGCAAAGGCCCCCGCTGATGGACACATCATAGACGCGGCCTTGCCGCGCAGGCTGTTGGCCGGCAGCTGTGGCGTTGGTGGTATAGTGGTTAGCATAGCTGCCTTCCAAGCAGTTGACCCGGGTTCGATTCCCGGCCAACGCAAAGAGGGCTTCTCTTTGAAGTGCCCTTTAATTACGTCCCCAGGGCCCCGAACAGAACGCCGCCGTCTCGCTGTCCAAGCGTGCACGGTGGGCAGATTGAAGCGGCCGTGGCGAGCGTTCTGCACGGATTTGGACGTGCCTTGGACCTCTGGCTTGCAATGCAGGTGCTCACCCTAGTTTGCAGAGCTGTGGCGAGCACCGCGGTAGCGTGGCCGAGCGGTCCAAGGCGCTGGATTAAGGCTCCAGTCTCTTCGGGGGCGTGGGTTCGAATCCCACCGCTGCCATTATGGCAAGGAGCAGCAAAAGAGACAGCTTGCCCTTTGCCCTCCGAAGCAGAGGTGGCTGAATGACGTCACGCCTTCTCCGTGTCGTCTTGCGACAGATTTGAGGAAGTGTCCACCGCCGGGCGCCGAGTGCCCGTCAGGTAGTGTGGCCGAGCGGTCTAAGGCGCTGGATTTAATCTCTAGTCTCTTCGGAGGCGTGGGTTCGAATCCCACCGCTGCCATTGTCTTCCGAACTAGGACCAAGCAGCCAGTCTTGTCATCAGGGCCAGGTGAGCAAATGTCAACGTTCCTCAACTTAGTCGTCAGAGTGGGGGTAAAGCTGTGTCGTGAGGTGACCAAAGTGGCACGTTCTTGTTGGTACAGAGCTTACTTTGACTCCACAACACGCCTTGCGCTTTAAGAACTGCTGCTCTTTTTCCAAACTCGCCAAGGCTTGGCTGGTCTCAGGAACTGCCTGCTTGACATGGCTGGAAAACACATGGGGACTGCAAAGGCCCCCGCTGATGGACACATCATAGACGCGGCCTTGCCGCGCAGGCTGTTGGCCGGCAGCTGTGGCGTTGGTGGTATAGTGGTTAGCATAGCTGCCTTCCAAGCAGTTGACCCGGGTTCGATTCCCGGCCAATGCAAAGAGAGCTTCTCTTTGAAATGCCCTTTAATTATGTCCCCAGGGCCCCGAACAGAACGCCGCCGTCTCGCTGTCGAACGTGCACGGTGGGCAGATTGAATCGGCCGTGGCGAGCGTTCTGCACGGATTTGGACGTACCTTGGACCTCTGGCTTAACGTGCAGCCGCGAGCATCCTGCGTGAATGTCCTCATGCTTTCGTTGCCCTCTTGTCAATGCAGGTGCTCACCCTAGTCTGCAGAGCTGTGGCGAGCACCGCGGTAGCGTGGCCGAGCGGTCCAAGGCGCTGGATTAAGGCTCCAGTCTCTTCGGGGGCGTGGGTTTGAATCCCACCGCTGCCATTATGGCAAGGAGCAGCAAAAGAGCCAGCTCGCCCTTTGCCCTCCGAAGCAGAGGTGGCTGAATGACATCACGCCTTCTCCTTGTCGTCTTGCGACAGATGTGAGGAATTGTCCACCGCCGGGCGCCGAGCGCCCGACAGGTAGTGTGGCCGAGCGGTCTAAGGCGCTGGATTTAGGCTCCAGTCTCTTCGGAGGCGTGGGTTCGAATCCCACCGCTGCCATTGTCTTCCGAACTAGGACCAAGCAGCCAGTCTTGTCATCAGGGCCAGGTGAGCAAATGTCAACGTTCCTCAACTTAGTCGTCAGAGTGGGGGTAAAGCTGTGTCGTGAGGTGACCAAAGTGGCACGTTCTCGTTGGTACAGAGCTTACTTTGACTCCACAACACGCCTTGCGCTTTAAGAACTGCTGTTCTTTTTCCAAACTCGCCAACATCAATGAAGCCAACCCTAGGCCTCAGTTATATTAAGCGCTTTTTTCCTTTCATGAAGAGTAAATAAACTTAAATAAAATTGCCATGAGTACGGTTACATTAACATTCTTGACAAGGATCAGCTGAGTAAAAAAAAATATATATTTTACCGAACAATTTCTTCCTTCTTTTCAACATTAACAGGTCCATATATAGCCACAGTTCAAAATTTCCTCAATCAGTTCAGGCATTGTAGCCTCTGTGGCTGACTCAATGTTAAAAAAAACACACACACACACACACACACACACACACAAATGCCTAAGAGATAATCAAAGACACAACGGGAGTACGTTGGTGAATACGGCGTGTTCGTACCCGACACAGATGTGGAGGGCAGAATCATATATCACAATATCTTTGACCAAATATCTCAGTATTGATGTTGCTACAAAATTCCCTGACTACCATGAATTCTGTGACAGCGGGGAGATAAGTCTCCCATAAGACCTGGGAGATAAGTGATGTATACTGTGCATCAGAGACATCCTCTTTAGAAATGTGCTTAATCTGTATCTCCCCATCACACAAGCACTTGTAGCACCAAACTTTGAGGGAGCAGGGTGGTGGTCCGCTCTGAGCCAGACTTACTACCCAGATTTCACCAGCACTCCTGAAAGAAACAGTATAACTTAGTAGAAACAGTCATGTCCTTAGACTAAAGCATACTCAGGGCAGAAAGCAAGAAATAATTCTATGCGTGGCATTACATTTTGAGCAAAATTAAGTAATTTGAGTGAAATGGCATGCCACATATTAACAAATAACCATTTTACTTCTCATTCAAGTGAGGTAGGGCAAATGTTAGTAATGAAATCCCATAGGCATAACTGAAGTTTGCTTGATCAAGATCCAGCATTGAATATTTTGGACATTT
The DNA here is from genome assembly GCA_015244755.2 of Tenualosa ilisha. Lineage (NCBI taxonomy): Eukaryota > Metazoa > Chordata > Actinopteri > Clupeiformes > Clupeidae > Tenualosa > Tenualosa ilisha. The sequence goes on along the minus strand of PYXC01000096.1, from coordinate 15,708 downwards.
TCCAGTCTGGTCACCCTCAAACAGCTTCTGCTCAATCCCTGCAACCATCTCTTTGAAAACAAAGAATGATTTCATTCACTATGGAATGTCACTACGGTTACTTCTATTGCAACTGAAAATAACTCAAAGTTATGAACGGATTTCAATTAAGCTTTCAGGAAATGTTGATAATGAGAAAGGAACACGTGATTAAATGTGGGTGATCAGTTGAAGCAAAGGGGAGTAAATAGTACAAAATCCAAGCTGTTTGGCAAAGGTTCTAGTTCCAATATGTGTACCTGTGAGGAACTCCCTCCGCAGTGCTCCTGTATCAAGACCCGCCTCCCCTATGAACCGGATTTTTAACCGACTGGTTGGCAATGCCTTCTTCTGACGCTTCCATTGAGCAAGGCCCCGCTCCACCACATGGGATCTTGATGCAGTGTGAAGAAATTCTTCCTCATTGTTAACAGCAGCAGAGATGGCCTGTAGAACATCATTAAGGCTGAAGGAGAAATTAATGGGTGTTACGCAGTGTGAATCTGGAAACTGTATAACCTTTATGGTAACAGCTCAGGTAACAACAGGTAAGTTTAACTGCTCATTAATCCATTGGTGGGAAGACAGGTGCTTGGAGGGATATGCCTAACTAGATGCAACAATATCTTGACATATTTTCTAGATTGTGCTAAAAGATTCTGTTACCCCTCTCCACACTAACTGGCATGTGCCTCCTACACATTGGGAGGGAAATTCGGGCCACAGATTGGACACATGGTCTGCAACTGGAATCACTTAAATGTTTAACATAAAAGGTGGAGACAATAATAGCTCAAAATTAATTGCTTATATCTGTTCTTCATCTTTCAACAGATGTTTTTGCATTACCGTGCATTACATTACAAACTACCTTCAAACTTCACATTACACCAGGTAGAACTGGCTACTATACAAGTAATGACCAAATCCACTGTAATGATAAGTTCTCTTAAGACACTTTATTCAAGCTTAACGGTGCAACATGTCCAGGGGGAAAGTCACACAGTACAGATTGTGTCATGTCTGTAATTGTGTAATATGTCCCTTATACTTTGTCCAAAACTTTTTTAAAGCCAAAATACCACTGATGTTTGAAAAGGTACCAATTATGTCACCTTCTGTTTTGAGTTTACCTCAAAGTCTTCCATATCGGATTTGGAGTGTCTGTAATCCGAGTCTTCATCACTACTCTGATAAAGAAGAGTAGCAAGTTCTCATTTATTATATGAAGATGGTGTATGAAGTGAGTATTATGCAAGCAATATTCACCAAAAAAAAACACCCCCAAAAAACACTGTCCATTACAGATACTATTCACTACAAATCCTTTCACTGCATGTTCAAACCTGTAAGCCTTCAGATACATATCCACAGGAGGTATGTACAGACCCATTGTATGTTGGGAGATCACATTATACTACAAATAGCTGTACCCTGTTTAACACAGAAACAACTACTGCACACTTTTAAGCTTGCCACTAGGCTGGTCTGACAGGAGTGGCACAGTGCCTTTGGCATAGTGGAGAAGGACCTGGAGTCAGGAGGCAGTGGCAGAGTGTCTAGTTCCTCCTGTACTGGAGCAATATATAGGACACCCTTTCTGCCTCCACTTGCATTCTTCAGAATTAGCCCTGTACAGCCACTGTCCTCAGGACACACCATGTGTAATTTTCTAGCACCCCACCCTCCTAAAAAGAAAAGTAATTTAATAGTTGAATTGTATTGAAATGTGACAGTACTCATCACTCATGATATTGATCCAATTTTTTATGACAAAATTACATTGGCCATAAGTTTTATGTACCTGCTGCTTTGTAAATCAGCCAGCCCCCAGACACACTTTCCAGTTTTGAATAGAGATCTTTGAGAATTGAACATACCTTCACGAGTAATATAAACCACCAGTAAAATAATACCACATACACCATATTGTGGCAGTTGTGATAATGGGCTATATTAATACATATATATATATATATATATATACACTTTTTAATTCTCATGGGTCTATAGCCGCCCTCTGAGTTTTTGTGGACTGTTCTGAAAACACATCGGTAGCTCCGCGAGTTTTTATCCTAGAAACATATGAGTAACACCAATCTTCTAGTTTTCTTCCAGTTTTTAAATAAATATGTATCGAATGAGCTTTGTAAAAAGAATGTAAAGAAATGTTTTTCACCAGTTCAGGCAGTAGCAGCCTATTACTGACACACCCCTCAGCTGTTCAGATGGTAAACACCAGGGCAATCAGTGGTGTCATTGGGTCACTGTTTTGCGGCAAAGGTGAGAACACGCCCCATTTCACCAGTGTATACAAACCTGCATGGTAGAGGGATGTTTTGGTTCTGTGCAACACTGGTAGCTTGAGCACTGAGCAAGGATGTCCAGCAAGATAATGTCGGCTGCTGAAGCCTCACTGCAGATTCAGGAAGAACTCGCTTTGGAGAGTGAGTCTGACGACACACGGTCAGATGTATCCAGTGATGACCGCACCCCTGATCTTGTTCTGTCACATGGAGTACAAATAGAACTTAAAAATCACATTAGACTATGTAGCACCTAACTCAGTCTACTACTACACTAGAAACATAACTCCCAAAACTACAGATGACTTCATAGCAAAAATTCCGTCTCTCCTTGAGCCTTTACTGAGCCAATATAGCCCTGCATTAGAAGGCTCTACGCCAAGCCCAACCCAAGTTGATCAATTAACTGATAGTGTTGTAAATGTACTATACTCCACATTCAACACCATTGCACCACTCAAGAAGAAAACTAGGAAACAAGAAAAAATTGCCCCATGGCATACCACGCAGACTCGCTTACTGAAACAAGCTGCTCGTAGACTTGAAAGGAAATGGTATGCCACTAAACTTGAAGTGTTCCGCCTTGCTTGGAGAGATAGCTTAAAAGAGTACAAGACAGCACTTATACACAATAATAAAAATATTCCGAAATTCCTCTTTAACACTATATCCCGTTTTACAAAAAGCAGGAACGAGGTGTCCCATTCCATTCCAATAACTCTAAGCAGCAATGACTTCATGGACTATTTTAATGTCAAAATTGAATCTATTAGACTTAAAATAAACAACTCCCTTGTAACCTCAAATCCAGCTGGACCACATGTAAAGGTTACAGCTAGCTCTCGTCAATCTGTAGCATACCTTGATTCATTCACACCCACCAATATATCAGAAATTACGTCTTTAATCTCTTCAGCTAAAGCCTCAACATGCTTATTGGGTCCTATCCCAACTGATCTTCTTCAGGCTGCTCTCCCTCTATTGGCTGAGACGATTCTTAAAATTATAAATGACTCACTCATAGCTGGGCATGTCACAAAATCTTTCAAGACATCTGTTATTAAACCATCAAGTAAAAAACTAAACCTTGATCCTGATGTCCTTGCTAATTACCGACCCATATCTAACCTCCCATTTGTATCAAAAATACTTGAAAAAATAGTGTCTAAGCAAATCTGTTGCTTCTTAAATGAAAATAATATCCAGGAAACCTTCCAGTCAGGCTTTAGAACTAATCATAGTACAGAATCAGCCCTAGTTAAAGTCTTCAAGGACCTCCTTATTGCAAGGCTAACTTAACTAAACTAGCTAACGGCAGCTGCTAGAGATCTGCGTTGGGTTACAAGCTAACGGAGGCGACTCATGGCTCCAAATGAACGGTGTAAGAGAGCACTCGAACGTTAGAGTTAGGCTAGCTAGCCGCTAATGTTTTATTTAACACGAGAAGGCTATGTGGGTAATGTTAGTGTAACAGTGTTATAAATAAACTTTATTTATTTAAGTGAACTTCCCCAAATCCCTTACTGTTTACCTATGTGATTCCTTTGGTTCCATGAATCGCTTCGTTATTGTTTCAGACCTGGCGTTTATTGAGGTTGCACACACCCAGACTTTCTCATGTTGGAAGTCTGGAAAAGGGGAAAGCTGGATGTCTTAGTGCTCCGTGGATGTAAGTCATTTGTACAGTGAACTTTTAATTGTTTTCTATGACGTGTGAGTTTTGTGAAGTGGAAATGCATACTGTCGTTTTCGCTGTTGTAGAATGTCAGATATGCAAATTAGCGTCATAAAATACGTGTGAATTGTCGAACATTAATTAGCCATGAAGCAGATGCTAACTGGCTAACATTGTCATCGGGATGCCAGCATTCTTGTCCCCTGTCCTCTCTGACATGCCCTGTTTGATCATGTATTAACTAACAATTTGTTAGGCTTTAGAAAGCACTAAGTTAATATTTAACTAATGCTTGTTAATGTATAAGATACAATTCATATCAAAAGTATTAAATAACTTATGCACAATCCATCATTAACTGAGCATTAACTAAGTGTCAATTAATAATTATGCTTAACTGCTTAACTAACAATTAGTTAATAGTAAATTAATGATTACTAAATGATTAGTTCATGGTAAATTGCATACCATTAAGGCTAAACAAAGGTTTAACTATGTTAACTAACAATTAGTTAAGCCTTAGAAAGCACTATTAGTTAATATTTAGCCAATGTTTTTTTAATGTTAAGGCACAATTAATATCAAAAGTATTACCATAATACACAATTAAGCATTAATTAAGCATTAACTCAGTGTTAATTAATAATTATGCTTAACTAACAATTAGTTAATAGTAAATTAATGATTACTAAATGATTAGTTCATGCTAAATTGCATACCATGCTAAACCAACTTTCATATATTAAATAATTATGCTTAACTAACACTTAGTTAACAGTAAATTAATGATTACTAAATGATTAGTTCATGCTAGATTGCATACCATTAAGGCTAAACAAAGGTTTAACTATGTTAACTATGTATAAAACACTTCATATTCAATATTCAACACACATAATTTTACAAAAGTTTTCAAATTTGTTGCAAAGCAATATTTCTGCTTGCTGATTGAAGAAATGGGCTGCAACAAACATGTCACTATTGAACAGGAAGAGTGAGGGTGAGGGGACCAAATGATCCGGTATGATCTGGGCACTTCACTGGGCATCCAATGAAAATAAAAACATAATAGCAGTAGAACACAACAGGCTCCCTTCCATACTTTTATCATTATAAAATCATAAAAGCAACAACAAACCACACACCAAAATTCAGGTGAAATCCAGAGGTGAGCTTTTCCACACAAATGGAAAAAAAGAAGCGGGTTCCACACAGTCCAATGGCTGCATCTCCTGCAACATGATGTACATTTTGTGAAAAAGTGAAAGTCATTCCCATTGGTCATTGTGATCGCGGGGCACATAACAGCATACAGTGCGCACAACGAAATTCAACCTCTGCATTCAACACATCACACATGTGAGCAAGGGGCAGCCATGACAATGGCGCTCGGGAAGGAGCAGTGTGTGGGGATGGTACCATGCTCAGGGCACTTAAGTCACAGGGAAGGATGTTGGGATGTCGGTGTTGGGAATTTAACCTGTGACCCTTAGGCTGCAAGTCAAATTCCTTAACCGCTACCCCATGACTGCCCCCTTTTCAAAGTGAATGCGAAAGAAATTGACATTTTCAGACCCATTTTCACCCATTTTTTCTATGTGATACTTTATAGCTACCTTCAAGGCGGCAGTTCAGTGGTCGTGCCCACTCCACATGAGGCCGTTTGTAAAAGGATATTATAGCCATGTCCTGCTCGACAGGACTTTTCCGAATGTCCATCGACAGAAAAAGCGGGAACTCCATTGCATGCAAGCGAAGGAAAGTCTCTGCACTCTGTAGTATAGCTTTGGCAGGCTCACTGACAGTATGCCAGGCTAAATTGACCTAAAATAAATAAATAAATAAATAAGTACATAAAAATATTACACCTTTTTTTTAAAACAAGTCCTTAGAATACAGTAAACAGTGAACAACACTTACCACTGACTGTACTTCCTGCTGCAGTTCTTCCAGAGACACACTCAATATTAGAGAATTAAACAAGTCAGCAAAAGCATGACACAACATCTCAATAAATCAGTAGTGAATATCAAAATGTAATCCTACAGCTAAATCTCTAGGCTTTACAATAACTATTTCCCACAGGAACTAGCATGGATCCATTTTGATTTCTCTTTTACTTTAACAGCAAAGTCTGTGACAAGGGTTTCATAGGGGCCTTCTAGATTCCCGAAATCGTAGATGCTAATTGTTTCTATTTCTCCTCGTCCATCTGGTTGATCTTGTTTATCACTTCTCTGCGACAGTCGTCTTCTTTTGAAGACTTCCGGAATCGGCCGTCCTTTGCCCAGTGTCCTCGTTTACCACAGATGTGGCATTCTCCCTTGACAGGCCTCTTCTCTCCATTGAATGACTACCGCCCTGTAGCACTCACGCCCATAGTGATGAAGCGCTTTGAACGACTGGTCCTGGCACACCTCAAGAAATGCTTGCCGCCCACACTGGACCCTCACCAATTTGCCTACAGAAGCAACAGAAGCACAGAAGATGCGATATCCACAGCGCTTCATTGTGTGCTCTCACACTTGGACAGGAAGAATGCATATGCAAGAATGCTGTTTGTTGACTTCAGCTCAGCATTCAACACAGTCATCCCCTCCAAGCTAATCGCCAAACTCGTCGACCTTGGAATCAGCAACCCCATCTGCAACTGGATCATAGACTTCCTGACCAACAGACCCCAGTTTGTTAGGTCAGGCCAGAACCAGTCCACCACCCTGTCACTGAGCACCGGTGCACCACAAGGCTGTGTGCTATCCCCATTCCTCTACTCCCTTTTCACCCATGACTGCAGGCCTGTGTATGGATCCAACTCCATCATCAAGTTTGCAGATGACACCACGGTGATTGGACTCATCAGTAACAACGATGAGTCTGACTACAGGGAAGAGGTGAAGCACCTGGCTGCATGGTGTGCTGACAACAACCTGCTCTTGAACACCAACAAGACCAAGGAACTCATTGTGGACTTCAGGAAAGAGAAGGGAATCACCCATGACCCCATCCACATCAATGGTATGGCTGTGGAACGTGTCTCCAGCTTCAAATTCTTGGGGACCCACATCTCCGAGGACCTGTCCTGGTCGACCAACACCTCAAGCCTGGTCAAGAAGGCCCACCAGCGCCTCTTCTTCCTAAGGACACTAAAGAAATACCACCTGTCCACTGGCATCCTGAGCAATTTCTACCGCTGTGCGATCGAGAGCATCCTGACTAACTGTGTGACAGTTTGGTATGGGAATTGCTCTGTCGCTGGTGGCAAGGCTCTGCAGCAAGTGGTGAAAACTGCTCAGAGAATCACAGGGACTCCACTTCCTGCCATTGAGGATGTCCATAGGAAAAGATGTCTGCGGCGGGCACGCAGCATTCTGAAGGACACCTCTCATCCTGCCAACAAACTATTTCAACTCCTCCCCTCCAGAAGGTGCTACAGGAGCCTACAGACTAAAACCAGCAGGTTCAGGAACAGCTTCTTCCCCACAGCCGTCACACTACTGAACTGTCCCCCACTGAGCCTCACAATTTGCTGCTATAGCTATGCTGCTATAGCCCTTGGACTGCACATCTGTATATACTTAATACATCTGTACATCTGTATATACTTAATACATCTGTACATAACTATCTCTATAGCACATCTGTATATTGCCCTTATATTGAATCTATATAGCACATCTGTATATTACCCTTACTATCTCTTCACCTTACATGTATATTGCTCTTCTGCCTATTTATTATTACTACTCTTATCTGTACATAATTTGCTCTTTAACTGTACATACTGCATACTGTATATACTGCACTTGCTGCTCTTTGCACTTCTGATTAGATGCCAAACTGCATTTCGTTACCTGTATTTATACATGTGTAATGACAATAAAGTTGACTCTAATCTAATCTAATCTAATTAGCCAGTGCTGATGTTGTAGCAGCTTGCTGTTCTTCCTTGAAGAGCTTGTTCAAGGTGACCTGGTGTATCTTGATATCCAGATCTCGGGCTACTCTCGTTGCCACTCGCACCACAGCGTCCAGTGTAATACTATTCTCCTCCCTGCCCGATAAAATCACCTTTGTTTCTCGTTTGATCTCAGGAATCAGTCCGTCAAGTCTGGAGCTGGTCGCTTCAAAGCTGAGGAAGAAGAGCTATCAGAATAGGATATTTTCAGTCCTACTTTCAGGCACACAATCTTCAACTCTTCACTCAATAACACATCCATAATTGCAATCACAAGACATACCTTTCACCAGACTCCAGTGGATTGTCACTGCAGGGAACAGCACTCTTGCTGATCTGCTCGCAACGGAGATAACGGTAAAAAATTTGTTTGGTTTACGTTGGTGTACGTGACCTGATTTAATTTAAATGTATGGGAGGAAGGGGATCCTAATTTATAAAGTGGGTTTGTGTGTGGATGAAGTACTTTTAGAAATACTCACTGCCACCAAAGACTAAGTTCTAAATCTGAATTTGCATTTGCAATGGAACCGCCCGTCTGACCGAGGAAGAAGAAGCCCTCGTCTTCCGTCTCTTCATGTTGCCTCTGCAAGGCCAGTGGGCGGATGCACGTGAAGTACAACTCAAACCACTGTGGTAATGACATTAAAAAGGCAACAACCAGGTTATCCAGAAAGACATTTGGAGCGCACATTTGAATGTGGCAAAATACCTCTTCCTCCTCAATTATGGGAGTACAGGCCTCTGAATTATCACTGAATTGGATGGTCACACCATGAGTTGCAAGATTGCAAGAAGGGAACTCATACCTTCTTTTGTCTTGCAATCCAATCTGCTGTCTGTAGAGAACAGTTTTTATGCATGGATGAGCACAGTTTGTAAATATGGGTATGTTTTCTTACATTCTTAAATGTATGGAAAGCTTTTTATGACCAGGATGATTTAGTTTTGATGTGCAGAAATATAATGTGGATTCTCACATACCTTGAAATCCACCAAACTCCTCAAAGATTTGTGGTACAGCACAGACAAGATAGCCATACAGAAATAGCGGAACTGTGTCATGGAGTTTGTTCCCACTGTACTCCCCGTCTTCAGTTTAGCCGCCACACTGCACATCCATGGAGTGGTGTGCTGTAGAAGCTCCCGTTTCTTCACAGAAGAGCTAATTGTACCCAACAACAGATAAGAGACACACGTTAGACACCTTAAGAACATTTGATAATGATTGAAACCATTAGTAGTCATTTCAGAGGAGAATCCAGCCTTTCCGCTGGGTCACTGACAACAAAAAAGCCTCTTCTTTTCAAACAGTTGATCAAAGCGTGGCAGGGACCTTGGTCCTTTACCATCAGAGCAAGCGCATTGTAATCCCAAGGTCCGCCAACTTTTGTCCACTCCTTCTGGGATTCCTTAGCTTTTATCAACTTCTACTTGTGTTCCGCATCGCTCTTGTCCTTAATACAGGCCTTCTTAAGATGATTTGGCAAATTATAATAAGGCTTCCTGCAGAGCAGGCAGTACACAATTCACCTATCAGGGCCCTCCCTTGAATAAACACAGAAATAAATAATTATTTACACACACACACACAGAGGTGACTCCTCCGTTGAGGAGAGGGAGGAAGATCCTCCCTTAAATTTTTAAAGAAAGAACTTCCAGGAGAAATTTATAAAAAATCACAGACATTTAATAGCTAAAAATGCAAAAACATATCAAAACAGCTAAAATAATTCTATTTTATCACTTCGAAAACAGAATTTGTCAATAGGCCCAATCGGAATGAAAGGGTGGGTTGATGGGGTGACACGCGACATCTTGTACTACTGTCATTGTCGACAGACCTGTCATTCGTGAAGGTGCGGACGGCTGAGAGTTTGAAACTTTGTTGAGTTTTGCTTTGTTGTGTCAATAAAAACAAGGACGGAAAAACGAGACGCTGTATTTATGATATTAAATACCCCATTTCACACACTGGAGGATGATGAGAAGGTGAAAACAGAGGGAAACTGTATTTTGTAATTTATTTTGTGGTCAGAGGAGCCCCACATTGCCAAACACCCTAACCTAACTCCGCTTAAGGAAATGGTAACATTGATGCCGACAAAACACAAGGCACAGAGGCTAAACGTGTTAGATAACACAACATTATTTTCTTTGAATAGAGAACTGACCCAAAATATTTGTCCAGCTACTGGGCTACAGCTGACATGCCCCTGAGACTTGTTTGTGAATAGAGCATGGGCCAGTCATTTCAAAATAATGAAAACAAACAAACACACGTCACTCTACCGTGAGTGACATAACTTTACCATACACAACTGAAATTTCCATGGCCTTACCTAGGGTCTTCTTTGCGACAGGCTAACATCTTTCTGTGGTCTATGGCAACAGGCAGATGCTCCACTGCCCATCCAACTCTCCACTTCAGGACTTTTGCTCGTTCAAAACTGTACAGCCAATGAAAACACAAACACAAGTCTGAAAAAAGAGGATAAAATGTGTGTGCTTGGCAAGGCAACTTATATATTGTGCATCATGAGGAGTGTGATCCAATCATTACTTTGGACAGTGGTGGGTTACACATGTGGTAGCGGTCTTCCATGTGATACTCATGGTAGCGGACTCCACATTTGATAGTTGTGGTAGCGGTCTAAACATGTGATAGTTGTAGTCTTTGCACCATAGCTTGGAGTTCAGCTGGGCCCCCTTGTGAGAGCCCCAGGCACAACACTCCCTAATAATACACAACATTAATAATAATAATAATAATAATAACAGGGATATTGGGATTATGGGTACATGTGGGTTTTTGTAAGTAGCCACAAAAGCAAGTGCACTAACTGATACACAGCACTGGATCTCGATTTTCAAAAGTAAGGCTTTCCAACACCACCGGCCACGAGTCTCTCTGAGCTGCACTGCTGACATACAGCCCTCTCTAGATCTGGGATTCATATATGGGTCTTGTCACAACGTGTCTTCACTCTGGGGCCCCTTGTGGGAGCGCCAGGCACGACACTCCCAAAGAGTGTGTCTTAGTCAAAAGATCAAAAATTCATCTATTTAAGGACGAGGCCAGACAAATATTGTTGGCTTACATGTTTCAGCACAGTTGCGTACCTGGTGGAATTATTTTGCAAGACTGCTATTCAAAGACCCATAAATGAAATGATGTCACCACATTCAAATCACAAGGGGGAATCAGAATCAGTCTAATTGACTCTCCGTACATTCACCAAATAGACAAGTCAAATAGACAAATGGAAAGATATAGGCACATACTGTATAATGGAGACAACTATGTCCACATAGCAGCTATCTACATGATGAAGGCCTACAAATAAGTGATAATATTCTAGACAACTTAGACTGACAAAATAGTCAAGTCATATGGAGTGGGATGTAAAGTGTAAAGTAATAGTTTATGAAAGTGTCTGTGTTTTCCAAATCCCGTAGCATTGGATTCTTATCAAGGCTAACTTAACTAAACTAGCTAACGGCAGCTGCTAGAGATTTGCGTTGGGTTACAGCGAACGGAGGCGACTCATGGCTCGAAATGAACGGAGTAATAATTATCTTATTGGAGACAAAATGATGGGGAGAGAGTAGATCTGTCAACATGTATTCTTTGTAACACATCAAACAGGGCATGTCAGAGAGGACAGGGGACAAGAATGCTGGCATCCCGATGACAATGTTAGCCAGTTAGCATCTGCTTCATGGCTAATTAATGTTCGACAATTCACACGTATTTTATGACGCTAATTTGCATATCTGACATTCTACAACAGCGAAAACGACAGTATGCATTTCCACTTCACAAAACTCACACATGTCATAGAAAACAATTAGAAGTAGACTGTACAAATGACTGACATTCACGGAGCACTAAGACATCCAGCTTTCCCCTTTTCCAGACTCCCAACATGAGAAAGTCTGGGTGTGTGCAACCTCAATAAACGCCTGGTCTGAAACAACAACGAAGCGATTCGTGGAACCAAAGGAATCACATAGGTAAACAGTAAGGGATTTGGGGAAGTTCACTTAAAAAAATAAAGTTTATTTATAATACTGTTACACTAACATTACCCACATAGTCTTCTCGTGTTAAATAAAACATTAGCGGCTAGCCAGCCTAACTGTAACGTTCGAGTGCTCTCTTACACCGTTCATTTGGAGCCATGAGTCGCCTCCGTTAGCTTGTAACCCAACGCAAATCTCTAGCAGCAAAAATGTGCCCTCTAGTGGCCATAGTGGAATTTGCATATTAGTTCATGTTTAGTTTCACCTGAAACATTTAGATTTAACAATTAGATTGATATTTAACATTTAGATATAGATTTACATTTAGGTTGAACATTGACATTTTACATGTAGATTTAGATTTAACATTTAGATTTGGATTCAGTATTTAGGTTTAACATTTAACATTTAGGTGTTACATTTAATATTTAGATTTAACTATTTAAAATATCTGTAAGATGACAAATATTGTTATAAGTGTGCAAAAACTTGAAAAATTGACACCCATTTTTAAACATTGTTTAAAGCTGAATGTGACAAAATGTTGCTGTAATTTTCAGCACGAGCCGCTTTACAAACAGCACCCCATAATATACTGTATAATGGAGGCAACTATGTCCACATATCAGCTATCTACATAATGAAGGCCTACAAATAAGTGTTAATAGTCCAGACAAAGTAGAGTGACATAATATTTAAGACACATGGAGTGGGATGTAAAGTGCAAAATAATAGTTTATTAATAAAATTATCTGAACTTTCTTTTGAAATAGTGTCTTTATTATTTATTTACAGTCAATATTTACATGGCAGCAGAACAAAGAGGACAAGACAAATAAAATACCATCAAAAAAATACTTGCAAAAAAATGAGTGAAAGCCAACGTATTAATCAGATGGATCGACCTGGATTCACACCTCCATAACATCTTCAAATTCCTGAAGATGATTGTTCCCAACTTGGACTAAAGTGCAGAAACACAGGACACCGATTTGAAAAATGCTTCACACAGTCTCTGTGTGAATGTGTTGATTATGTATCAGTCACCTGATTGAAATTGCAAGCCAATCGAGACTCAGGAAGATTGGAGTCCCAGCTCACATTGAAGAGAGCATCTAACCCGGTCTACAGAAGAAAAACACAGAAGACACTTAAGACAAATGGTCTGGTTAATACAGTATATGGCCTTCATACCGCCTTCATAGAGATGGGATTATTGTCCCATGATCAAATATTTACAGTTAGTAGTTACTAAGTAGTTAACTAAGCAATTAACATTTAGTGATGTATATGTCTGGATTTATTGTTTGATTGTTTACATTAAAATTACTCGCCCAGACTTCTGAGAACGTCTGGAATGTCGAGAAGACCATAGAGGTTGCAAAAAAGCTGAAAAAGTGCCGTACGCTAAATGACCACAAGAGGGCGACTATAGACCACTTTAACGTGGATGAGGAAATGACCGCCAGCACGGCCAATAGTATAAGCAATGCTACAGTGCGGTACTTGCAGAATTGTGAGTGAAATAGACTTAGTGTGTCCACATTATACATTCCCAAGCATGTAGGTGAGGAACAATCGGCAGTATCGAGTCTGGGCACGAAAATAATGGGTCTAGACACAAACTGTAACATTTTTGGTTTTTGATTGTGTGATAGTTTACATTAAAATTACTCTCCCAGACTTCTGAGAACGTCTTGAATGACGAGAAGAGCACAGAGAAAGTTTAAAACAATTTACTTACAAGCTCTTTTTTAGATAAACCTGCGCTGCTAGCAATAATCTTTCATTTGCCAATAAAAGATATGTCCGGTTGCAAAAAGCTGAAAAAGTGCCGTACGCTAAATGACCACAAGATGGCGACTATAGACCACTCTCATGTGTTTGAGCAACATTGGAAATAACTGCCAGCGCGGCCAATAGTATAAGCAATGCTACAGTGCGGTAATTGCAGAATTGTGAGTGAAATAGGCTTAGTGTGTCCACATTATACATTCCCAAGCATGTAGGTCAGGAACAATTGGCATTAAAATTACTCTCCCAGACTTCTGAGAACGTCTGGAATGACGACAAGAGCACCGAGAAAGTTTAAACAATTTACCCTACAAGGTCTTTTTAAAAAAAACCTGCGCTGCTAGCATTAATCTTTCATTTGCCAATAAAAGATATGTCCGGTTGCAAAAAGCTGAAAAAGTGCCGTACGCTAAATGACCACAAGATGGCGACTATAGACCACTCTAATGTGGAGGAGGAACAGTGCAAATGACCGCCAGAAGTCAAATTCAATTTTACTGTGACACACATCCGGGTAGTTTAAGGATGGAGGAAGAGCAATCGAGCACAGATACACAGGACTCCTCTTCGGCCAATCAGCACCGACCTTTTTGAGCACAGTGTCCACTAAACGGAGGAGGAACAAGTGTGAAGACTGGAGCGACTATGGCTGCAGATATGACAAGTACAGTAATGGCAATTTTACATATATTTTAACGTTCTTTTGATTAGCTGTTGTTAATGTTATACCTTTTTTGAACGACTCGGTTTCTTGGCGAGCTTAAACTAATCATGTTCACAGTGATATCAGACGACTAGTATGGTTCAGTTATGATTTTAGCAACGAGCGCTGGAACTGGTCTACAAACTGCAGTGCAAAGAATAACGACACCTTTTTACTCAGTGAAAAGCACCGAGTGAAAGTGAACGTAGGCTGGTCATGTCTTCAGCGTGATTCATTTGAATAACTACTCGTGACTGAATGTCTTTGACACCGCCGGGTTCTGCTGAGAGTCTGTCGCTGTGTATGGCAGGTGCTATTGAGAATGAGGAGTTGTCGTTAGTCCGCCTCCGTTTAGTGCTTCTCTTTGATACTAACAGAAAATATCGACTTATTTGTCTAATCTTAGGACGCAGAGCTAATTCCAGTCACAGAAAAACCCATGACATCACCGTTTAATATTAATTTGCTCCGTGTACGACTAACAAGGCACTACTTTCTATTGATCTCAACGGCTCGTTGACAACAAGGGTTCGGCTTTGTGGGTTGCGCTGAGAATGGTAAGGGCTTATTATATTAATATTCTGATTTGATAATGTCTAAGTTATTTATATAAGTGATAATTGACGACATGGTGTTCGTATATCAGAAAGTCAATGCACGTTGGGGGTTCTGAGGCTGCTATGGCCAAGACCCAGTCGTTAGTTCCATGGCTTTGGTTGTCAAGCTAGCAATTCCAAAGTTCTGTTAAGCCTAGCTTTGCAAAATGACGTTGATTGGAAGACCAAATGAAGTGTAGGTGGTGCCAAATGTTTTGTTGCAGTTGTTTTACACTATGGGATTTGATTATTTGGGCCAATAGCCTACAAGTATGTCACACATTTTCATTGTTTTAAATATGATTAGGATGTTCAGTTATTTTTAATGTGCACTGATACACGGTGATTCAAAAAAGAACATAAAAATTATTTAAAATAGTCTGTAATATATGTTATCATCATGATCGTGAGGAAGTGTGTTTTCTAGGTGACGTAAATGAAACCAAAGATTTACAATCTGTGTACAGTTCTTACAAGACTACGCTAAGGTCGTTAACAATTCATATTCAATATTCAACGCACATAATTTTACAAAAATGCCAGTTTTCAAATTTGTTGCAAAGCAATATTTCTGCTTGCTGATTGAAGAAATGGGCTGCATTACTAGATAGTGTATGTTAACAATTCATTGCATT
>PYXC01000095.1:335000-339069 GCA_015244755.2 Tenualosa ilisha | reverse complement strand
AATGTTCAATAAATTTATACTTAGTCAGTGATCAAGTGGTCAGTTTTAAAACCACAACAGGGGCTGTAAGCTCAGGCCAGCCCCTGTGCAGACACTCACCTAGACGGTCAGCCTTTATATAGAAAGCTTTTGTTCACACACTGCTACCCCAGGGTGCATTTCAGGACAGTTGCTGCTTCCAAAAAGCCATAAACTGCTCTATACTTCATACAACAGAAGCTGGGAGGTGTCATTTTGTATCAACAGAATATGTTGTCGTGCCTAAATTGTGCACTCACTTTAAGTGGTTCACTGAAATAATGGTTCTGTTTGTAAAATTAGCAAGTATTAGGGAAAAATTGGAAAAAAATGTCAATATAAAAAAACATCCACATGAACATGATACATCCATCCCAGCCATATGCAGTATGTCTTGAAGATATTTCAGTGCTAACTGGTGTTAGGTAATAAAGCTGAAGGTGTGGGATTGTTCTGCAAGAAGTACAACTACAGGAGAGCGTGACAACTTATGTAAAGTACATTTGTTCCTAGTACATAGCCTAGTATAGTGAAGAACAACTCTGGTGATGCCTTGAGTCATTGTACTGTTGCATGTATACTGCATTGACTATATTGACTGCAATTTCTACCGCTGTGCGATTGAGAGCATCCTGACTAACTGTGTGACAGTTTGGTATGGGAATTGCTCTGTCGCTGGTCGCAAGGCTCTGCAGCGAGTGGTGAAAACTGCTCAGAGAATCACAGGGACTCCACTTCCTGACATTGAGGATGTCCATAGGAAAAGATGTCTGCGGCGGGCACGCAGCATTCTGAAGGACACTTCTCATCCTGCCAACAAACTGTTTCAACTCCTCCCCTCCAGAAGGCGCTACAGGAGCCTACAGACTAAAACCACCAGGTTCAGGAACAGCTTCTTCCCCACTGCTGTCACACTACTGAACTCTGCCCCCCACTGAACATCACACTTTGCTGCCATAGCTATGCTGCTATAGCCCTTGGACTGCACATCTGTACATCTGTATATACTTAATACATCTGTACATCTGTATATACTTAATACATCTGTACATCTGCATATACTTAATACATCTGTACATAACTGTCTCTATAGCACATCTGTATATACCTAATACATCTGTACATAACTATCTCTATAGCACATCTGTATATTGCCCTTACATTGAATCTCTATAGCACGCACATAGCACTATCTCTTCACCTAACATGTATATTGCTCTTCTGTCTATTTATTATTACTACTCTTATCTGTATATAATCTGCTCTTTACTGCTGTACATACTGCATACTGTATATACTGCACTTGCTGCTCTTTGCACTTCTGATTAGATGCCAAACTGCATTTCGTTACCTGTATTTATACATGTGTAATGACAATAAAGTTGAATCTAATCTAATCTAAAATAAAAAATTTACAAAAAAACCCCCAAACGCTTAAGCCTGCATTTCCCAAAACATACAATGCATTTAAAATATAGCCTACACACACTACATTTAAACATACAATTAAAAACAAATATAACAGGTTTGCTGAAAACAAACAGTTGCTTTAATACAGCCAGACACACGAGGGCAGCATTGCCAAAGCAAAGTTTGAGGGCAAGTTGAAGATGGCACGGGAAGAGACTGTTAATAAAGATATGTGTGGAGTGTCTTTGTAAAATACCTCACCACAACAAGCCCAGTGACACACACCTTACAACTCTTAATAGTGGGGACCAAAAAGATGCAAATTAATTATTAATATTATTGATAGGTTGATAGGCGGGATTGTGTTTTGCACAGGGATGTCCAGTGTTGCTCATGTTATCTGAAACTGTCTGAGGGGAATTGTACTTTTTCACATCCACAGAACGCAAATGCCAGGTATTGTGTGATGTGAATGATTATGTGATCTTTGAATGTGTAGCCTACTGTATTCAGCTGTAGATTCTGCATGAAAAAATGTACAGAACATTTGAAGAACATTTGAAATAATAGCCGACAATTTTAATAACAGTTTGCCCGTGTTCTGTCCCATCCGTTGCCTCTGTAGTTCATGTCTGCCTCGGTCCCCTACTGGAGTCACATT
Source organism: Tenualosa ilisha (assembly GCA_015244755.2). Lineage (NCBI taxonomy): Eukaryota > Metazoa > Chordata > Actinopteri > Clupeiformes > Clupeidae > Tenualosa > Tenualosa ilisha. The sequence continues at coordinate 336,980 of PYXC01000095.1, read as the reverse complement.
AGGGTATCATTATGAGCTATTAGTTATAAATGCCGACGTGTTCTTCGGGGTCTGAGTGCTGTTGCACTTAGCCGATGGCTTGGTGGGGGTCACAGCATTACGAGACATCATTAGTGCTGAGTTGGAGACAATTGTTCGTTCATTCTCAGACGTGTACAGTGTGTGTGTTTTTGCGTAAGAGTATGTGTGTGTGTGTGTGTGTGTGTGAAGCATGTGTGTATGTGACAGCAAGAGAGTTTTTTTTATTATTTGATGTGTGTATGTGTGTGTGTGTGTGTGTGTGTGTGTGTTCAATCTCACTTTCATTCTGTAAAACAGAGGTTCTCTTTTTGGAACCCCGCACTAGCAGATGTGAGCTGTGACATTTTGCAAACTGCACTTTAGAATCACCCCCTCTTCTCTGTCAAATAAAAGACAGAAGGGAAGAAAAAAAAACCCTGAATGGGTGTCTGGCCTGTGGGGGGAGTCTGGTGGTCAAGTCACTTATGAAGAATAATAACTTTTCACAGGGCTCTCTTCCAGACTTTTGCTCCCAAAGATGAAGCCTCAATGAAGCCCATTCTTGTCATGCATGGACCCCTGAAACATCTTGATTCATTGACCACGGACATCATGATCCCCAATGTACAGATAGAGGTAAAGGAATGGAGCAATGGAATGAAATAAAAAAACAACAGAATGATATAGAATTGAAAGACAACTGAAAGTAGAACACAGTAAGTGATGAAAATAGAAGCCTGAAGTTTATGTGTAGTAGTTTGGTATCACCAAAATGTGAAGCTCTCTTATAGGCATCCACTTCAACCTAGGTTGTAGGCAACTGGACCTGTTTTGGAGCTTGAAGATGTTTCACCTAACATCCAAAAAGGCTTAGCCATCTAGCCAGGCTAGTGCCACCTAGTGCTTTTGCTCAATATCACATTTTGCTAAAGCACAGTCAGGGATGTCTTTATTAACTTCTAAGGTTTGTTCCGACAAAATTTTTTGGCTGGGCAGTCAGCGAACAGAGGGCTTTGGTATGCCCAATGTTTTTAAAGTTCACAAAAAGGAAGGAAATGTACGCCAATTGAAGGATTTGAATTGATGTGAAAGCATTTGGTGCACCAGGCCATCTAGATTACAGGTGAAACATCTTCAGAATGTCTACCATGATCTGGATGAATGCGAACCTTCACAGACACTTCCTAGGGTGATTTATCCTATAGTTCAAAGTGACTTTGCAGTATATGGAAATGTGTGGTAGTTGACATAATAATGCAGAGCAGTATATATTTTAGTAATATTAGTACTATGTATTACAATAGAATTATATCTTCAGTATAGTGTAGAAAATATCGTGCTAATCAGCATCTGAATGTAACAGCAAAAAAGATGTAGACAAACATAATTTTTTGACAAATTTTAAATGACTTACCTACCTAAATAGTTTCCACCTATCTGCTCAAATTCACACTGACAGAAATCAAAACACAGGATTTATGGTACAAAGCTGTCATGCACAGAGCTCTATCGATTGTATGGCATGTAGAAATGTATAACTGAATCATCAATGCTTGCACTTCACTGTCTTTCCAATTGTCTTAAATTAGCAAATTGATTTTGTCTATAGTTTTTAAATGAGCTTTAATTAGACTTAAAGACTTTTCACTTTGCCTATCATTCATTCTCAGGTCCTTTGAAATGGGAGGTCTTGCCTAAAGGCTACAAACTATGGGAGACTGTGTGTTTCTTCAGAAACGACTCAATGGCTTCCCCTTGACTCACTACTCAAATGGACCGACTGAATGAGTGTTACTGTGATTGATTAATCATCCCCCGATTGCGTGATTGACAGCCTGGGACTGGAGCATCAGGTTCCACATGTTTCTGCTCCCAGAGGTCTGCAGGGGTGCTGAAGAATCTTAACTCCATCCTCCTTCACTCGGGGGGCCATTGTATTGTCCGCTCTTCCTCGCAGGCAGAGAGAAAGGAAGAGAGAGA
>PYXC01000095.1:325000-327500 GCA_015244755.2 Tenualosa ilisha | reverse complement strand
AACATATTCTCCTGTGTGTGTGTGTGTGCATGTGTGTGCGTGTGAATGAGTGTGTATGGACCCATCCGGAGATCAGAGGAAGAGGAGAAATGCATTTCCCTGTGTGTGTGTGTGTGTGTGTGTGTGTGTGTGTGTGTGTTTGTGTGTGTGTATAGTCTCAACTGCAGAGCAGAAAGAGGGGAAAGGTTGCCTAACCGTGGGACTCCCTTCTCGGCGGGAGAGCTGACAAATACAGGGGAGCTTTGAGCATATTGAGAGGCTGTTGCCATTAAAAGAATGAAGCGGGGGGACCATATTGAAGCGCATGTCATGCTCGGGGAATGACAGATTGATGAGAGGGGGTTAATAACGGCCCCTTTGATGGCAGAGGGGACCAGCCACGGGCCTAGTGCCGGCCTGAACCCTGGGGCTAGAGTTAGACCTTCAGCCCAGGGAACCTTCACCCCTGCAGGGAAGATCTTGGCTCAGGTCACAGCCTCTTTGTCCCTACCGCCTTGCTCCCCACAAGGCCTGGGGGAAAGAGCCAGGTCCCCTCTTCGCCAGAGGGGGTGGATGTGAATGTCCTTTTATTGGTGGTTAGGTTTTTTTAAGTGTGTGTGTGTGTGCTCTGCTGTGTGTGTTTTGTGTGCGTTTGTGTCCGCCCATACAGCGTAGAGACACAGTCTGTGTACACAGACAATGGGGACACAATGGGTTTATCAGGAGAAAATGGCCTCGGCCAAAGGTGGCGTATGTGTGTGTGAGGGTGTGTGAGTGTGTTGGAAGGGTGGGGGTCAGAGGGGGTGGGTGGCTGGCCGGAGTGCGGGGAAAAGAAGAACTGTTGAGACATCACATTGCCCAAACAAACAGCCTGGACTTACTCTGGTCTCTGTCGTTGTTACAATGCATTGCGAGGCAGTCCCTTGGCAACTGTCATTGTGACATCAGAATTACCCAAGGTGCACCGCAGGGTTCCCTGCAGGAAACCTCTGAGAGGAGAGGGATCACTAGGTTTGAGTAATGCCCTGGTCACACGCCACCTCTGCTTAAATAAGCATGAAGAATGTATCACTAAAGGACAGGTCACTTCCCTTAGCAAAACTGTCACAATTACACAGTCAACCACATAAAACTGTGGTTTTGTAAAAAAGCTTTATCATGGTATTTTGAGCAGTTTCATGTCATCAATAGCTGTTATTAACATAATGATGATCTGTTTTTAACATGGGGGACTGTTGTTGCTGTTTCCATTAGCCTACTCCAGGGGCCTGTACTACTAAGCAAGGGTACTGGTTAACCCAGGTAGCTTTGGGAGTTACCACTGATCTCTAAAAGAACCCTCCATTGAGCATCAATTGTTTCTGAAGAGACATGTTGTTTTTAGATCAGCAGTTACTCCAGACGTTACCCAGTTTATCCAGTAACCTGGCTTCATAGTATATCCAACTGGTGTGTGTATGCTCCCTCTATCGCTTCCTTCTGCAGAGTTCACTGAGCTCTTTCCTCTCTCTTCCTTTTTCTTTCTTTCTTTTTCTTTCTTTCTTTCTCTCTGCCTCTCCCCTCTCCTTCTCTTCTTGTTGTTCTTCTCCTTTTCTCTCTCGCTCTTCCTTTCTTCCTTCCTTTCTCTCCATCCTTCTATCACTCTTTTTCTTAAATCAACATATGAACACACAACACATGCAGTGTATAAACACACAAACACATACACATACACAGTGTATAAACACACAAACACAAACACAGTGTATAAACACACAAACACAAACACAGTGTATAAACACACAGTCACTCTCATCACAGTCACTCTCATTTTTGTTGACTACCCTGTCTCTTACTTAATTTCTGTCTCTGTCTCTCTCTCTCTCTCTCTTTCTCTCTCTCTCTCTCTCTCTCTCTCTCTCTCTCACACACACACACACACACACACACACACACACATTAATGAGCTCTGATCTGCGGAATTGATAGGGCCTCATTGTCTCCTGCAGCTCTTGTGTGTATCCCTAGCAGTGTGTGTGTGTGTTTGTGTGTGTGTGTGTGTGTCCAGTAATGACATTAGCGGGAGCAGATTTGGGGATGAGGCAGGCCAGAACCTGATCCACACTCACTTTGTGCACTGCCAGTGAAAAAAGCCTCTGTCCAGCTGCTCCTGCTGCTACATGCTCTGGTCTTTGTATCTGTGTGTGTGTGTGTGTGTGTGTGTGTGTGTGTGTATGTGTATGTGTATGTGTGTGTGTGCACGCCTGTGTGTTTGTGTGTGTGTGTGCATGTGTTTGCCATGGCACATGGCACAGTAGTGGTGTGTGTGTGTGTGTGTGTGTGTCTACATGTGTGCTTGTGTCTGTGTAAGTTTCGAAGAGAGCATTGCTGCGAGTGGGCTTGTTGTTTTTTTCCTTCTCTTTGAGCTGGCTTCTAGGAAATGACCACAAAGGCTGCTGACCCTCATAAGACCCCAGTACAAAACAGAAGGCTGCACAAAGCCACACATTTAATGATACAGCTAGGATATAGATGATTTGGT
>PYXC01000095.1:300000-302500 GCA_015244755.2 Tenualosa ilisha | reverse complement strand
TCCTAGTCCTAATCCTAGTCCTAGTCCTAGTCCTAGTCCCAATCCCAGTCCTAGTACTTGTCCTAGTCCTAGTCCTAGTCCTAGTCCTAGTCCCAATCCTAGTCCCAATCCAGAGCGGCTCTTGGAGGGTAAGGGGATGTTGACCTTCATCTCTCCTAGAGGAAGCTTTTCTCGGTCAGACACTTTGTCTGACTTCAGCCGGCCCCCTTCCAGCCAATTCAGCCGCAGCACTGACCTATCCAGTCGCCAGAGCAGCAGCAGCCTCTCCTCAGGTACCGAAGCATTATGGGTAATGTAGTCAACCAGGTTTCACACAGAGCTGCAGAGTCTTCTTCAGGGCATTTCCCTTGGAATTCGGATTGCTTAATAGTTTGATGAGAGCACGAAACCGCTCGCAGAGGGCAGGTTTCCACACAAATTAAGATTAGGCTAAACCTTAGTCTACACCTTACCTCTCTCTCCCATTGAAGAAGCTTTGTTCTGGCCTGGGGCTGGGTAACCCCGGATAGTCTTGAAGCAGGTTTATCCCAGTGCAGCAAAATCAAACCGGTCTAAGGACTTAAGGCTCCATTCAGTGTAAAACATTTCACAACTGTAGTACACAACAGCAACTGAAGTATAGTACACGGTCATCTTTATTCAGAGGTTACTTCTTACCCTCCTGCTGAGGGACCATCCTTAATGACTCCACATCATCTAGATAGCGGGCATTATTTCACTAAAATATATATTATATAATATATATAATATATATATACTCACTAAAAGATGGCGCCAGTGCATTTTATTTGTTGAGTTTTAAGTGCAAACATTGCACATTTGTTATCCATAGGTGTTATTTACAGTATAATAAATGGAACATAGAATGGAAGATCATGTTTACCTTGGCTTTGTTGAATTAGGAGAGGTTGTGCATGGCCACAGAGCTGCCATGAACATGAAATGTGGTTGTGAGCTCCTTCATATGTAGATCCTGAACTTTGTATATGTAAAATAGCTACTAAAAGTGGGCAAATTTGAACAAAGCCGACTTGTGATGTCACATGCCTCAGATCAACTGTAGTTCAGCTGTTGCTGCCAAAGAGGGCGCCATGTAGCCAAAATAGGCCATTTCATTCCCCACCCTAACTATAAGGTTTTAATTAGACTTGTGCAAATGTAAATTGTAAAATTTTGATGAATCAAAGTTGAATATATTCCATTTTTTTTTCATCAGAGAGCAAGATACAATTCATCCATTTTATGTCTCCTTTAAATACGCAAGTCTTCATGTCTCCCTGCACAGAGTGTTTGATTCAAAGCAATGATGAAGATCTTCAGGACAACAGGAGTGAAGGCTGCACTGGCACTGCTACTGAGGAGGATGATGATGAGGACGACATTGATGACATTGGTGCTGCTGATGACGAAGGTGATGGTGGTGATCATAACCACAGTGGACAACAGGCAGTACTCGCCCAGCATCTGCCTTCAAGATTAACTCCACTACCTGTTACTTCACGTTCTGTAGTTCAGTCTATGGAACACAAATCAAGCCAGTGTCTGGAACCTGCAAACTCATGCAGAACCTCAGCCACAAGGTCCAGCTGTGCTGTAGGGGTCAATAACGTTCTAAATGAGAATGTTGATGACCTGACACAGAACCAGCAAATGGAACTGACTCCTCACCCGTCGCTGGGTTCTGTGTCCTTGGCCACCTGGGGAACCTCCTCTCGCTGCCTGTCTGGGCGAATGAGCGAATCAGGAGTAAGCGCTGACAATGTGGACCAGTCAGAGTGGACGAGCCAGCGTTGGTCCCCACTTCCCCCCATCATCCCTAGACGAGGTGAGTTCGAGGTGAGAGGCTGAGTTCAACACACATCTATACACATATACTACACAATACAAACACACACACACACACACACACACACACAGAAATGCACATTCATGTACACTCAAACTGATTCACTCACAAACAGTAATACATTCGTGTAAACAAACACACACATACTGTTATTATATGAGGGAGAGAGAGAACGAGAGAAAGAGAGAGAGATGGGAGAGAGAGAGAGGGAGAAGGAGAGAGAGATACACTATGGGACAGAGACAAAGAGAGAGATACACTATAAATGATCACAGACTTACTGGCATACATGCATAGAAACATGGATGTACACAAACTGTCCTGTTGATCTGATAAACACACACACACACACACACACACACACACACACACTGGCTCACAGACATGCCATTTATGTCCTGTTCATTTGATACGCACACACACACACACACACACACACACACACACACACACAGGCTCACAGACATGCCATTTATGTCCTGTTGATCTGATAAACACACACACACACACACACACACACACACACACGCACACACACTGGCTCACAGACATGCCATTTATGTCCTGTTCATTTGATACGCACACACACACACACACACACACACACACACACACACACACACTGGCTCACAGACACGCCATTTATGTCCTGTT
>PYXC01000095.1:280000-287500 GCA_015244755.2 Tenualosa ilisha | reverse complement strand
CATTCTCCCCTTCACAATGCTACCAGGCCTCCCATTCAGGCTCAGTAATGGCCACTCAGTCGTATTAGCCAAAACCACAGAGACAGATCAGGGGTTGACCTGTGGTCATAATGTTGGGATCACATACTGGGTGGTCATCAGGCAGTTATAGCTTTGTGTATGTGTATATGTCTGTGGTTGCATCTATGTATAGGGGGTGTATTGTGTGTGTGTGTGTGTGTGTGTGTGTGTTTGTGAGTGTGCATCTGCATCTATTTGGTTAGGTTAAGTGTGTGTGTGTGTGTATGTGTTGTGTGTGACAAACATACATGAATGTGAACACAATATCTGAATGTCTCTTTGCAGACCTTCTCAGAGAGGGACTCCCCATCTCCTTCATCTTGGCTCCTGAGGACCAGTTTCTCTGACATCAGTTTTGGTTCCCATCCAGGCGAAGGTAACTCATCTGTGTGGCATCACCCCTAGTCACAGTTACATCAGTTTTGAAGTGGCAAGCAAGAGAAAGTCAGTGGTTGCATAGCAGTTAGAGAATCTGGGTCGCATGCTGGTATCTGTGGGTTGGTTTGAAACCAAAACTGCCACCACTGAGCCCTTGAAAAAGGCACTTAACCCTAAGTTGCTCTAGGGGAGACCAGCCCTGAAGTACCTGACAATTGGCAAACATAAGTCACTTTGGTCTGCTAAATGCATACATGTAAATGTGATTCATTGCTTTTACGTTGTTCTTACAATTCATTTGTTCTTATTCAAGATTCTAGATTCAGGACTTTATTGCCAGGCAACCTGCAGGTCGCTAGGGAATTACATCAATGTGCTTGTAACCAGACACTGACAAAGACAAAAAGATACAGAACATCTACTTTTTTAATTTTACAGTAACACACCAGAATCACACACAGGCAGAAAGAGAGGACATGTCCTACATGACATACGTAAACATTTATTGGTTATTTATTGGTTAGTAGGTTGGCAGAGAATAGTTTAGAAAGTTATGCATATAAATTGTTATATGCATATATTGTGTGGTGTGTATGTACATGCGTGGTTGGACTGAATACTGTATATGTGTATGTGTGTGTGTATGGGTGTGCACAAATACCCATATCTGCGTGTATGTGTGTGAAGTGTTAAAGTGGAAAGTGTGCGTGTGTGTGTGTGTGTGTGTGCGCGCGCGCCCCGCTTTACCCAGCCAGAGGGACACTTAAGCCCTGGTTAATCCCTGGCAGAAGCAGCCTGCTGGTAGGACCACTCACCTCTCTGCAAACACACACACACACACACACACACACACACACACCTTTCCTCTCTGCTTTCAAACAGAGTCTTAGTTACACACGTGAATAATCAGCAAGAGGACAGATGAGCGAAGGGATCAGAAAGGCAGAGCAGAAGAAAAGAGAAGAGAAAGAAAGAGAGAGAGAAAAAGATAGAGAAGAGGAAAAAGGAAAGAGGCAGAGAGAAGAAAGAGAGGAGAGATACTGAAAAGAGTAGAGAGGAGAGCAAAAAAAAAGAAAAAAGAGATAAAGAATAGGAATAGGAGAGAGGAAAGGGGCAGAGAAAAGAGAAGAAAAAAGAAGAGAAAATGAGAGGAGGGGAGAGTGGAGGATAGAGAAAAGGAGGGAGAGGAGCATATTTTTAGGACAGTAAACACCTTCCAGGAAAAAAAGATGTACAGTCGTTTTCTCTGTCCTTATAGAATAACAGGCTATTGGTGGCTGGGAGACACACACACATACACACACACATGCACACACACATGCACACACACACACACACACACACACACACACACACACACACACACATGGGTCAGTGAGTTGTTCTGCTTGTCTTATTGCTGCTCTCAAATTCTTTTTTTTATTCTGTTTTACTTTCATAAAGATATTCTATCCTTTTTTCAGATTTTTTACTTGGTTTTCTTTTTGACTCATTTCTTCTTTTAATGCTTTAACGCCTCTCTTTTTTAGGTTTTTGTTTTTATTTTCTAACCCCCCCCCCCCCAATTCTCCTCTCTGTTCTCTTTCCCCTCCCCTCTCTCTGTGTCTCTCTCTCTCTTTCTTTCTCTCTTTCTCTCTCTCTCTGTATCTCTCTCTCTTTTTTTTTCTCTCTTTCTCTCTCTCTCTCTCTAACTCTAACTGTCAGTGTCCTTGTTCTGCCCTTCGCTTTCTAAATCAGCCCTGTTGTCCACTAAACACACATACGGCATCCATTACCCATGGTGCTTTGCTGCCTAATGTTCTATGCTGTTGTGCTCCTCACCATTCTTTACAACAGAAACACACTCACACATGCACACACACATACACACACACACACACACACCTGAGAAGGTAAAGAGCTGAGACAAATGGACATGCTGATGGATGAGATTCTTTGTCATTCGGTACCTGGAGGATGCACTGGATAAATGTGTTCCTCCAAGCCTCAGACACACAGACAGGACAGGGGACAGTGTGTGTGTGTGTGTGTGTGTACATTTATGCATGCTTGTGCACACACTTTCCTCTAAAAGGCTGTGGATGGTGATCATAAAATTGATATGATTATTCCTATAGGATTCCTATAGGTTATCTTTTTACAGACCTTCCTCATACAGAGGGAAACCTTTAGCCAAGCGTTATAGTTGGCGTTATGAGTCTCTCCTTATTCTTCTCACTGTGCCCAAATTGTGCCTTTTCTCCTGCAGATGAAGAGGATTCAGAGAGGAATGACTACACCCGTTTGACCCCAGTAACCCCGCCTGAACAGCCTATAGGTAAATAGTGTGTGTGTGTGTGTGTGTGTGTGTGTGAGAGAGAGTGTGTGTGTGTGGGTGGGTGTGTGTATGATATTTGTGATAATGTATGTGAATGTGAATGTATGTGTGTGTGTGAGAGAGAGAGAGAAAACACACCAAGAAAGTGACTAAGATAGTGATCAGCAGGGCTTTGTCTTTACAGAAAAAAAGACCTTTTTTACAGCTGAGATTTTTCTGTGCGTCCTCGGCAGTGTGTGCTCAACAGCTCACTGGCAACAGTTCCTCATTGTCGCCCCAAACAGGCCCACTAAAAGCAAGGGATGCTCATTTTATTAGGTCAATGAGGGGCCAAACAGAAATGCTCCCTCCAACAAAAAGATGTCACCACCGTTTCCACGGAGATGCCATGTGTGCTCTTTCTCCGGGCCAACAATGACTCCACAGAGGCCAAAGGCATGGTCGCACACTGGGCGGAAAGGTCAGGTCAGAGGGCATCGAAAGGTCACCGCAGGCACCAGTGGTCAGTGGAGAGGCTCCTAGGGCCGCTGAATGCCAGACAGGAGATTAAACCTGCCGGCCGGACGCCTGGGAGTGTCCGATGGTCAGTCAGGAAGAGAAGGAGAAGAAGAAGCTGGTAATCATGTAAGGAGATTAGGTGCCAATGTGACTCCATTACAGAGAAATAGAGATCTTGGGGTTGACAATTCAAGTGCCACTCGGACTATCAGATACTACCATAGGCACTTCTAATAAAGACATTTCGTGATATCTAATTCATTTTGTAATAGACTTATAGACGTGTGTAAACAGTGGTGAGAACTGAATGACCACTTTGCTTGTAAGCAGATGCTGCATCTTAAGCTGTAGTCTAAATGTTGGCATCTCTGTTTAAAAACAAAAAGTCATTCAGCCTAATTCACAGTGAGTCCTGTGTATTGTATCTTAAGTTATCTATTTACACAAAGTGCAAAATAAAATCTTTACATACAACATACAACATAAAAATGTATTATTATATTAAATGACAACATACTTTTACTGAATTCAGGTTTATCAGAAGAGATCAAACAAACAAATAAGGAACTATGCAAAACCTCTAGTCAAGCAGTTGCTACTACCTGGACAATACGTCAATCATACCACATGGAACGCAATAAACATGATGTAGTCTTTAATAGCAGTAAAAAGAATAACCAGCATAATACAAAGGATGGTAGTTTGAATAAACAAATTACTATTTCATTCACTTTTAAAATCATAATAGTGCACAGTGTCTGCCTGTTAAAATTATACTGCCAGTCAAATCGCAATCGCATTGTCATTCCAAAAAGTCATGATTAGATATTTTCCCTAGTCATGTTTTTTTTCTAGAATGACTTTTGAAACTCAATCCATGGAGGCTTCTGGTCCAGTGTCTTTGATGACATTTTTAAACACAAATGGAAATGGAGTTTAAATTATGGTTTGGCAAAATTAAACCAGAGCAAGGAAAGAAGAGAAACATCAGAGACATCATCCCCTATGTCATCACCCCCCCCCACACACACACACACACACACACACTCCCCACTGCCCTCCCAGTTCTCCCATTTAAAGAGCTTAATTTTATGCCCCAGTCATCACATATTCATGGCACCTCTAGTTAGGCCCATCACACATTCATGGGTGTCTAAATTCAGGGTCTCATAATAGCCTGCTGACTGTCCACCTCCCTCTCTCTCTCTCTCTCTCACTCTCTCTCTGTCTCTCTCTCTCTTTGCCCTAAACTCTCCCCCTTCTCTCAGAGGGTGCCTAAAGTGTTGACACCCACCCTCATGCCATTCACAAGCTGCTGAAGATGTCAGCCAGGCACACAAATGAATGTAACCATCCCCTTTTGGAGACGTTGCAGCAGGCCACTAATCTCAGATGACCTCCCGGACCCGAGTGGTGGATTGGCGGATTGTTCCGGAAAGAAAGAGAAAGAGAGAAAGCAGTAGTAGTAGAAGAAGAAGGAGAGGAAGAAGATCTCGGAGAGCTTGACCAGCCAGATTAAGGGGTGGTATGAATGAGAGAGAGACAGGGATTAGCCTTGTTTGCGGGGGTGGGGAGGGGGGGAGGTTGACATTGCGTGTGTGTGTGTGTGTGTGTGTATTGAGGGGGGGGGGGGGGTGCAGAGATGGGCAGCTTACCCCCTTGTAAGACCACACACTGACACTGTGACACTCAGTGGCTGGCTTAAGACTTGTTGGTTTGTGCCATCACAGTTACTATAGAGGATCAGGCACAGTGATTCACCCCCCACCCCCAGACAGATATCTCTGCCTTTTTTGCATGCTCCCTCACTCCCATGCACACACACACACACACACACACACACACACACACACACACATACGTACAAACATCAACCAAACATACACCCATACATGCACACATACAGGCCTCATTCACATAGCAATCAGTCTGCATGCGTGAAACACGCGTGCGCTGTTCATTGTCTTATCTGTTAACATAAGATCTAAACAAAAACGACCAAAACCGGGTCTGCATCGCAAACGCACAGATTGCGCTGTGAATGAGGCGACACACACACTTGCAAACACCAACAATGCACGACACACACACACCACACACACACACACACACACACACCACCAAAATCTTTAGTTAATTCCAGAGACGCTGAGGCCACGCTTGGCGGCTCTTTGATTGACACTTGTCAAGGCTGCGATGAAGAGGATGATGTGTTGGGAAACAAGCTGGCTACAGAAACCCAGAAAGGACAATCAGCACCATAGCACATCCCCCTATCCCTCCCCCCGTTCCCCCGTGATCAATGAATAATAAACAGGGCAGGATTTAGACCCTCTTTCCTCCCCTCTCAAGCCTTCCCTTTATTCAGAGAGAGAGAGAGAGAGAAAGAGAGAGAGAGAAAGAGAGAGAGAGAGAACGAGAGACTGGGTGGTAAGGGTGCAAAGGCCTCTTTCCTGATAGGGGTTACTGTGTGGCCTCTAGGCTCATCCCTTTCTCAAACACACAAAGAAAAGAGATACAAGTGCAACCTTATTGCCTCGCACTGGTCAGCTGGATGTCAGGCTTCCTGCAAGGGAAAGACCACAGGGTGGCTGTGTGTGTGTGTGTCTGACTGTGTGTGTGTGTGTATGTGTGTGTGTGTGTGACTGTGTGTGTGTGCATGTGTGTGTAACTGTGTGTATGTACGTGTGTGTGTGTGTATGTGTGTGTGACTGTGTGTGTGTGTGTGTGTGTATGTGTGTGTGACTGTGTGTGTGTGTGTGTGATTGTGTGTGTATGTGTGTGTGACTGTGTGTGTGTGTGTGTGTGTGTGTGTGTGTGTGTGTGTTATGGGAGTATATGAGATGATATTGGGTAGTGCATGTCTTGATATTACTAATGCATCTAAGCATAATTAGATATGGTAATGAGAACACACATGAGAATGTGTGTGTGCGTGTGTTACTGTGTGTACATGTATGTGTGAGTGTGTGTGTGTGTATGTGTGTGCATGTGTGCCTGCATTTGCAAATGTGATTAGGGTGGTCTGCATATACCTTCAAAATGGACAGTGGGTGGCGTGTTTGTATGTGTGTGTGTGTGTGTGTGTGGTTGTTTTGTGTGTGTTTAGAGATCAGGGAGGGGATGTCTAAGGGATTTGACTCAGCCACACTTTTTGCCAAATCCAGCTATCTACCGCTGTCAGACTTCCTTGTTGGTATGGTAACCTGGCCTGTGTGTGTGTGTGTGCGTGTGTGTGTGTGTGTGTGTGTGTGCGTGTGTGTGTGTGTGTGTGGAGGGCCGGGATCTTGTTTCCAGATTTGAGTGACCACTAATCGCTATTCTGCATTGAGGGATTAAGCGTGTGACAGAATACGGAGCTCCAATAGAGAAGGCCACAACATCCTGAATAAAATCAGTTCGGCTTTGCCACAACTGATTGGACCAGGGCTCAGCATTTTTTGAAAAGCAGTGGGTCAGTTGTGTGTGTGTGTGTGTCTATGTGTGTGTGTGTATTACGTGCGTGTGTGTGTGTGTCTATGTATGTATGTGTGTGTGTATTACGTGCGCGCGTGTCTGTGTGTGTGTGTATTTACAAGGCCACAATGTGATGGTCTTCCTGTAGACTGGTGACTGGCGGGTATGCGAGAGGCAGATAAACTGTAAGCTAGCACAGCTTTGACAACAAGGCCATATGAAAGAGTGGCTCGGAAACCTCAATAGGGCTTTGTGATTCATTAGGGTTTTTTTAGCGTTCTTTATTTAACGCCCAAAGCCACGCTCAATCCTTCTGCAAACACAAACCGGCTGTCTCATAAAGTTTTTATTTCACAACTTTAATTTTATGAAAGACAGTTGGCATGCCTGGCTGATAGAGGTTATAAAACCATAAGCCATATTCTTGTGATTTATTATGATAGACCGACCCTGCATTGAAATCACCCAAGTGTTTTTTTGTTTTTTTTTGTCTCCTAGTAAACTAATTACTTAACTTTCTTACAATCTCTGCCAGCAAAACAACTTTTATTTTTTTTTTTTTTTTGTTCTGAAATAAATGAATACAGTGATGTTCCTCTATACATCTTTGCCTTTATCTTTGTAAAGCACATTGACCTGCTTCTGTGAATGAAATGCGCTATATAAATAAACTTGCCTGGTCTCACCTTGACTTGCATATGCAGTGGGACTGAGGACAAAACTACCCCACTGAATCAAATTAATCTAGGAGATAGTTTGAATTCCACACAACAGAGAAGGTGATGAAAATA
>PYXC01000095.1:150000-275000 GCA_015244755.2 Tenualosa ilisha | reverse complement strand
CACACCTAAACACTCCATCTATTGGTGTACGTGTGCTTATGTGTGTGTGTGTGTGTGTGTGACAGAGTGAATTAGATAGAATCTTCATCATCCTTTTTTCTCTCTCTCCATCTTTCACAGTTTCTCTTGCTCTATCTTTCTCCACCTGTGTGTGTGTGTGTGTGTGTGTGTGTGTGTGTGTGTGTGTGTGTGTGTGTGTGTAAGGCCTAATAGTAATGCATATAACACAAGCCACTACCCCCAAAGTCTACACACAAGTCACTTGAGCTTGTTTCCTAATGTGATTGTGTGTCTGTGTGTGAGTCCACCTCTGTCTGCATGTTAACATGAGAGCGTGTGTGTTTGTGTGAGTGTTTATGTGTATGTGTGTGTGTGTGTGTGTGTGTGTGCTTGTGTGAGTCTACCTCCGTCTGTATGTCAACATGAAAGCGTGTGTGTGTCTGTGTGTGTGTTTCTTCCCGTCTCAACTTACATTCCTTTTATGTAATTGCTGTTTGCTTAACTCCTGTGCCTACACAGTGTGTGTGAGTGTGTGTGTGTGTGTGTGAGAGAGAGAGAGAGATGGTGTGTGTCTGTGTGTGTGTATTTTTAGTGTGTGTGTGTGTGTGTGTGTGTGTGTGTGAGAGAGAGGGTTTGTGTGGGTGTGTTTTTGTGCATGTGTGTGTGTGTGTCTGTATGTGTATTTGTGTCTGTGTGTGTGTGTCTGTGTGTGTGTGTATGTGTGTGTGTGTGTGTGTGTGTGTGTGTGTGTGTGAGTGCTCCATTAGGCCTGAATGAGTGGGCAAACAAACAGGCTCCCCATTGACGAGCGCGGCAGCATGGAATATGACCACAGGATTCAAAAGTGCTGCCGAGAAAGAGAGAGAGACAGACAGACAGACAGCAACAGAGAGAGAGAGAGAGAGAGAGAGAGAGAGAGTTACAGTGAGAAGGAGGAGTAGATAGGAGAGAAGATGAGAGATCCATGGAAAGACAGAGAGACAGAGAGAAACTGAAAGAAGAGAAGGAGAGCAAGAGATGAAGGGAGAGAGAGAGAGTGATGAAGAGAGCAAGAGATAGATCGAGATAGAGAGAGGGGGGAGCGGAGAGCACGGGGAGTCGGTCAAAGGTTCCATTATTGACTGTCCAAACAGACAGGGCTCTATCCACAATAGCCGTATTAACGGCAGCGGCCAGCAGAATGGCCCATGATTTGGCTTTGTGCGGCTCGAGCGCAGGCACAGCCGCTCTCCACGGCTGACTCACCCACTCTGGGGCCTTATCAGCACGCATCTGAGCATCATGCGTGGCAGCGCACGCAGATGGAAACAGAGAGAGAGAGAGAGAGAGAGAGAGAGAGTGACGGATGGAGAGTGAGTAATGAGGTTGTATGTGTGGAGAGAGAGAGAGAGAGAGAGTGAAGTGTGTGTGTGTGTGTGTGTGTGTGTGTGTGTTTCTAAAAAGGTGGTTTGTATGAATGTTTTCATTTGGGTGAGGGAGTACCTGAGGGTGTATGTGTGCTTGTGTGTTGGTGAAGGTGTGTGTGTCGGTGTTCTTAAGGTATCAGTCAGATAATTGTGTGTGACAGAGATACAGTAAGTGTGGGTGGGTGGTGGTTGTTTTCCTGTCTTTGTGTGTGTGTATGTGTGTGTGTGGCCATTTATGCTTAAGTTAGTGGCACATAGCCAATACTAGGAGTGTGTCAACTGCATGTAGCTTTGTTTGTTTACCACCCGACCCCACCTCTCTTTTTGACGCACACACACTCACACTCTCTCTCTCTTACACACACACACACACACAGTTTGGGAGAAAGTGATGGGATGAATTTAAGGACTGGGCAGTAGACAACGGAGAAAGGCTTTGCCAGATTCTGCATACTTATGCATAGACACTTGTGCATAAACTAGTAGAACTGAACTTTTATTTTGATACTAAATTTTACAAACATAGTTGCTTTTATCATCGCGGGACAACATCTGTAGGCATCCTCCAGGTGTCCTGCTAGATTGGTTATGATAAACTAACTTAAAAGAGAAATACTGTATAAATCAATCCATAGGCCTGTTGCTCCAGGTTGCCGAGTGCTGTTGGTAGGAAAGAGAATGTGAAAATTTGATACAACATATACCGAGTAGCGAATCAGCAGCTAACACTAACTGAATGCGTCACAGCACCTTACTTACAGTTTCATTTTCCCTTGCCCTAGTTAACAAACGCTGACTGTTTGTTATTCAGTCTATGTTCAGCTGTTACGCCCCTTCCTAGTTGGCCCTACAGGGGTGAACAACAACCCACCACTGACCAAAGTAACCAACATAAAAACACCTTTAAACGTAATGCCCAGCCAGTGGGATTTATTAACATTAAGACAAGACACTAAATTAACAATACGAAACTTAAAGTCCATGACACAATAACAACAATCTCAGGCTGAAGGGCAGCAAGACAGCCAGCAGTCTCCACACCAAAAGCCTCTTCAGCAGCAAGAACTTGGAGCCTTTAACAGGAGCTTGATCACTTGGGCAGCTGGTCCTAATGAAGCCAATCACATGCAGGACACCTGAGCAGAGCTAGAGTATGGCAAAGGAAAAAGGACAAACAGCACAGGGAACACAAAATACAGAATACATACAGCTGTAACATCAGTGTATCAAATTTTCTGGTTCTTGTTCCCGCAGACAGCACACAGTAATCTGGAACAATAGGGCTATGGATTAATTCACACCGGATTTCTCCTTGCTCAGGCTCATCAGTGGCAGCAGCTCAAGGGAGTAAACTTGCAACACATGAATCCATCCTAATCTACAAACATTTTGGTTTCACTCTGCTGCTCAGTATGGCCACCAGGTTTACCTGAGATAGGGAACAAATTAAAAAAGTGTTGGAAGATGAATTGACAAATAAACAGAGACATTGTGATCTACTTGCACAGATACCACCTGTGTGTTGGGATGTTGAGGCACTGACTGTAGTGTCCAAGCAACAATCCTGTCCAGGTGACCTTGGCAACACCGTTTGAGTCCAAACCACATTTCCCCATCTCACCCAATCTCTCTTAGGGGTGGGAATTTGACTTTGACTTTGACTGTGACTTGGTAGGATTTATCAATATCAGTACCACTGTCGACCTATTGATCCAATTCTTATCAATCCCTTACTTTTTAAAAGGTTTCAGCTTCAGCACATGGGCCTTTAATCTCTACTCAAAGGTAACCATGGCAACTAATTAGAATGAGGAAAAATGATTAGAACAGGTTTATGTAAGCAAATCTGTACACATGAACACCCATTGACCATGAACACCCATTGACCATTGTCTAAAAACATGCTGGCATTAATAAGAGGAACTGATAATGTTTTATAATAATAATGTTAATAAAAATGATAATGTTCCTGGAACTGTTTTTGAGTCCCATCCCTAATCTCTCTCCTATGTGCTTCCTGTCACTCTTCACTGTGATTTCTAAATGAGACAAAAAGGTCAGATAATACATCCCTCCAAAACTTTGCTGGCAAGCTAGTTTGTTTATTTTAAGTTAGTGTTACTCATCTTCTGACAGAGGAGCAAAAAGTAACTGTAATTCAGTGCCTTCAGACTAGTGTTTGTTCAAAACTATAGATAATACATGTTGCCATAACTTACATTGGTGCATCTAATGCTAACCAAGGCACACACATTATACTTTCACAGATATAACAGACATGTTAGGAGGGCATATAATAACTAGGCATAAAGTAAACTGAAATAAATAAGGGTAGTGATTATTTCCAAGACCTATTAACCATCATATCATGGTCTATGATACCTATTCTCCAGCCAGGGTGCAAACGGAGACACTAACACACATACTTAGACATGACCCGACATTTGATTCGTTAAGTGACTATGACAATACTGGATTAGACAACAACAACGACAACAAAAATATCAACACAAAACAAAAACTCAGAAATCCATGGCACATAATATTTGCGTTTGCTGGTGGACAGTATGGGTCTTTGTCTAAAAGTAATTATGTTGAGAATAAGGTTCTTTTCTGCTGGGCCTCATATTTGGGGCACACAGGGAGAGCACAGGGTTCCCCCTCAGCACGAGAGGGAAAAATCGGGGTCAAATCCAACCAACACTGAATGTGACCTTTGTTAGAGGCATCATGGAACACTTTCTATATGTATTAATACACAGAGACAAAGAAGGATTAAGCGGGGGAAAATGTAGGGGAAAGTGTGACACACACACACACACACACACACACACAGAATTCAGTGTGTGTAAGTCAGTGTGTTTACTTCTTCCTGCAAGCAAATTATGGATATTGCAGTCAATGCTCTTCATAAAATTCACAATTGAGACAAGGATAAAAGTAGGCCACGGTGTGGCTTAACACAACTACTAACCGTTAAATTCCATCACCCTAACTCAATAATCCCAACAGAATTGTCCCAGTTCCTTCCAAACACTACATTCACTGTTCAAGGGTGCTTGCAATTTTTAAAATATATTATTTTTTTGTAATTGCACTTGTAACTTTAGGGTGTATTTTTGTTTTAATTAATTCAACAACTATTACACACTTTCTTTTTTTCAAAAAAGTATTCAAAGTATTCAATATCTTGAAAATGAACTCAAACAGTTTCAGATTCTGGAAATAACTTTCCAGGTTAAGGGCAGACATATAACTTTCCAGGGTAAGGGGCAGATATCAACTGCAATTATTTATACAGGGCAGGGTAAATATTTATACAGAGGTTTATACAAGGAACCATTACAATGCGCGTAAGGAACTTTTTGGTATATCTAAGGAGAACTTAGAAAAAAAATGGAAGAAACCCAGCTTTAAAGGTTATCTCAAATGCAGGACATGGAATGAAAGAAGCGCAGCTTTCTTTTAATTGAAAGTTACTGTTGAGAGAACCTTTGGAACCGGAGAAGGAACCTTCCAGTAGATCCTAAGCCTATAAATATTGAATCAATTTGCAACTTTGTAGAACTTTTCAGCCTAAAACAAACCCTTTCTCTTAATCAATAATGGGATTTTCTCCTTCTTCCTCCTGTTTAGAACCTGTTTTTTGTCTTTGTCAGCAGAAAAAAAACCCTCTCTACTTAGAGAATCTTTTGCCCCTTTCTCTGAGTGTCAACAAAGCACATAAGTTCCTATAAGGCCTTAGTGCGGTTCAGTGTGGTGGTGATGGACGGGCGGAGGGGAGGGGAAGGGGTTAATTGATGTGACGAACCACAGTGCCATGCGCAGGCACACGCCTGCCTCTCCGCGGGCCGATAAGAAAGGCCCCGGTCCACAGAAGAAAAGCCCAGAGAAAGGAGCCGAGCAGGGAAACAAATGGGACGCTTGAAAAAGAGTGAAAGGACTGAAAAGAGAAGGTTCCTCCCCCTCCTCCACCTCAGTTCCACCCCTCTCTTTTTTCCTTCTTTCTCTTTCTCTGTCTGTCTTTCTTTCTCTCGCTCTCCTTCAATCATCCTGCACTATTTTGCTGATTACAGGGGCTGGTAAAGTGACTCTCTCTCTTTCTCTCTTTCACTCTCTTCATTTTCTCCACCCTCCTCTCTCCCTCCTTTTTTCAAACTCTTTCTTACCTTTCTCTTGTCTTCAATCTGTATTTCTCTGTGCTTCTCCCACTTCTCTTTTCTTTGCATTTCTCCTTTTCTTTCCTCCTCTCTCCCCCCTCTCTCTTTCTGTGCTCCCTCCTTCCCACCCTCCCCCTCTTTCTCTCTCTCTTTCGCTCTCTCTCCCTCTCTTGTCTGCTGCTCACTCTGTTCACTCTCCTCCTGATTAACATTTTCTGCTAGGCTTCACACCAAAGGCCCAACCTGTGCTCTTTAAATGCTGCGCTGGGCCAGGGGAGGAAAAAAAGCCACAAGGCGCTAGAGTGGAATCAGATAAGCTATCAGACTGCAGGCACACACACACGCACGCACACACATGCACACGCCCGCACACACACACACGCATGCATGCACGCACACACACACATGCACACGTGCACACACACACACTCACTCTCTCACACACACTCTCTCTCTCACACACACACACACCTTAAAAAACAGATGTACACACACACACTTTACACAGACGCAGATATACACACACCTTACACACACATACACACACACACACACACACACACACACACACACACACACACAAATGCATGGGCATATACTCAATATACACATACACACCTGCAGACACAAATACATAGACATACACAAACACACCTTCATACACACTCTCAATCACACATTCAGTCTACATTCACACACACGCACGCACACACACACACACACACACACTCTGCCCAACTTGGCTTCCTCCCTCAATCTCTCACTCCACTGCACCTTTTGTCCCTTGCTGATTTCCCGGTGGAGTGGCCCCTGAAGCCACAAACCCCCAACCCCCTTCAACACACGCACACACACACACACACACACACACACACCACACACACACACACACACAACAAACACAGTGGCTGTGGCTGAATATAACTGTGAGACACAGATCACATAGGTTTATGACATTTTTAAGACAAACTTAAATTGTAAATCAGATTACAGGCTAAGACTTGTGTTTGTCCACCTTTCATATGGCTATATGCCATCCATATTGTAACAGTGACAAAGCAAAATTATATTAAACGGATTATCCTGTAGCCCACTGCCGAGTGTTGTTGGTACGTATGAGAACAACAGAATTGGGTACAACTTAAAACAAATAGCTAAACAGCAACCAGCGCTAACTGATGAGGGCTGATCAGTTCACAAATTCGGTCTATGTTCGGTCTACCAAATGCTGTCGCTCTTATACCTACCAACAGCACTCGGCAACCTCAAAGAATAGAGATATGGGCTGATAGATCCCAGATTTCTCCTTTAAAACAGACCCAATTCTGTGTGGTGTGGGAACACCACGGCCTTGCGATGGGATTGAAATCACCAGTCTAACTGACCCAGAGCCAAGGAGTAAGACGGGGGGCAGTGAGTAAGACAGGAAGTGAATGTAAGACAGGGAGGCAGTGAGTAAGACAGGAAGTGAATGTAAGACAGTAGGCTACTAGGGTAAAACAAGAGATCAGTGAGCTAAGACTTTCTAGACAAGTCCCTTCACTCGCTGGCCATCTTGGTGTTGCTTTGGGCAGTTATTTTGGGTAACAAATGCAAGCCCTATCTAAATGGCATTTACATTTATGCATTTAGCAGATCCACAACCTTCCAGGCTACTAACATGCCAGCCAGGTTCCTTAACCGCTACCCCTACCGCTACCACCGACCCAATGAATCTCCAGATCGTACAGACATAAAAAAAAATGTGTCGTGTGAATCCTTGTTTACATCTGAATTGAGCGATGTAAATAATCTCATAATGTAATCTTATAACACTGAAAAAGATCTTTTTCTAAACATTAATTTGCTCATTGCATCTGTGGCAACATTCACCACACAAACAAAAGGCTAACTGTCAATCATGCCGCATCGAAGAACAAGATTGGCTACCACCATTGCAGGGCAGGACTTCCAGTTTCTCAATTCCACCATTACGTTACTAACAGCCGTAATACATCTCTATGGAGGGATTTTTCAATGATGTGTCTCCTCTCATTAGATCGTCTCTAGTTAAGACAGGAGGGGAGGTGAGACAGGAGGTCAGTGAAGACAGGCGGTCAGATAGGTAACAGAAGCGGAAGAGCCCATTTAGGTAAGTGAGGTAAGAGAAGGTGAGATAGACTTACAGAGAGACATAACCAATGTCCAGGAACAAGTCCTGCAATTACTGATGAGTGAGTCTATGCAGAGGCACACAGGGTTGTAGTTTATAGTGTAATTCATACTGTATTTGTGTAGCAGAACAGCTACGTGGCATTGTTACGCATAACACAGTCGTACAATTTTAAAGGAGACATAGAATGAAAAAAACATTTTTGTCTTGACTATTGAATTAGGAGAGGTTTACATGGCCAAAGAGCTGTCATGAACATGAGACAAGGTTGTACCATCCTTCATATGTAAATGCTGAACTTAAAAATAGGCACTAAAAAAACATGGGTGAATTAGAACAATGCCTACATGTGATACAAATCAATTGTAGTTCAATTGTTGTTGCCAAAGAAGGCACCATTTAGCCTGGCTATTTCAATATCCAGCCTAAATATAATGTTTTGACTGGGCTTGTAAAATTGCACTTGAACTTAGTTTTGATCAATCAAAGTTGAATATGTTGGTAACACTTTACTTGACAGGTCCCTTCATAACAGGTTTGGAACAAAAACGGCAATGCTGCTATGCAATTGGACTTTTATTTTGACAAGTTGTCATCGTTCTGTCTTCCACGTTCATGAAAGGTTAGGTATGAATGTCATGAGTCATGTCTCATGAAACAGTCATGAATGCTTTATGTGCAGTTTATGACAGCTTCTATGAATGTGTTAAGAAGGGACCTGTCAAGTAAAGTGTTACCAGTATATTCTATTTCAACATCAGAGAGAACGTTTTTTGAAAGTTCGCTCAACTCCAAAAAAGGTTAATGCAGACTTTGGGTGCGTGAAAACGGGTTATTGCATAGAGTAGTAAAAGCTGCACTCTCGAATATAAATCTTTTGATTGTGATTTATTGGGAAGGATGTCAAGACAAATGTTTCGGCCTAAGCCATTTTCAGCATCAAGTCTATCCAACATCAGAGAACAAGACACAATACTTCATTCATCTATTCTATGTCCCCTTTAATGTTTATGTAAATTGTTTTGTTTGAAACTATGGCTCTATGGTTTGCTTTACTGTGTTTTCTGGTGTGTTTGCGTATAGTTTTTAAACCCCTTTTGAATTATTCACCATTCATTTTTTATTTTGTATACAAAGCTGCCTTACAACAACTCTCACTCATATGTAAATAACAACCTATTCCCTTTTCCAAACATGCACAGCAACACACAACCCATCAGTAGGCTACACTAGCAGCTAATAAGAGAACAACAGATGACTTTCTGCATTTAAAAAGACAAAAAAAAGCCCCACTCTTAATACTGCTTCAGTAGCTGTAGCATTAAAACAGCTGTGAGCTTCAGTAGGCAGGCCAGGCAGTCGGGCCTTAATGAGAATAAAGATTAGGTGCACTGACAATGATGTGATGGAAATGCGACTTTAAGAAGTCCCAGCGGAGGACGCAGTGCTGGAATCGTGAGGCCGCAGACCCCGTGGGTGACGTGTGAAGCTCTTGAAGCAATCTGATAAGGGTGTATTATCCCCAAGAGGGAACAGGAGAAAGGAGTTTCCATTCGGCACTGAATACAGGGCCCACACTGCACCCCTAACTCTATCAGTGCAATGACCCGAGCATATCTATGCATGTGTGCGTGTCTGTGTGTTTGTGCATATGTGTGTTTATGTGTGTGTGGGAGTATACATTTCTCTCTCTCTTTTTGTGTGCGTGCATGTGTGTCTATGTGTGTGTATACGTCTCTCTCTCTCTTACTTTCTGTCTCCCCCTCTCTCCTTCTCCCTGTGTGTGTATGCAGAGTTTTGAATTTTAAATCCCATCCATTTTCTGCTTTGGTGAAGCGTGGTGATACCAGGGTGACACTGCAGTGTGTGTGTGTGTGTGTGTGCGTCAGGGACTGTCCAACACACATATTAGCAAACAGATGCCGGGGATCCCTGGCTGTGTGTTTTGATCAATCAAGCTTTAACAAGTGGAGCTGACTTCATGCGAATGTAGCGCTTAGCATGTGAATGGCCAAAGCCCACAGGCCTGGGTATGATTAGCTCTAAGAAGATAAATGACAGATTGAAACGGCCCCCTGCAATCCAGCAGCTAGTCCTGACACACACACACACACACACACACCAGCTCACAAGATATCCCAAAGCACTAGGGCTTTGCATGCATAGAATATTGACTCTCAATTTTCTCTCTTTCTTCTGTTCACACACACACACACACATACAGACCAATGAATAGATGCACTATTCACCGCTGTCTCTCTCTCATCTGGTAGTGGAGGCAGCAGCGGTAGTGTAAGAACTTCACTCTGTTCTTTTGTCTCTTCTATCTTATTTTCTTCTTTTACTCAAATTTGCTTCCCTTTAATAATAAAAAAAATGCTTTCCCTCTGACCTTTTTATATTCTGTTTAATAAATCATTATATTGATTTGTGCTAAGTGTCCTTCTATACCTTTTTACTCACAACAGTAATTTACATGCCTTGAAAATCTTGTCATCTTTTCTCTTATTTTGATTTTCTTTGTTCTTGTACTTTTTGCTTGTTTTTTGTGCTGTACTTTTGTTTTTTTCACACTCGTTACATGAACACAGTGCTGTTCCTTTAACTTAAATGGCATCCATTATATTTACATTACATGTATGCATTTAGCAGACACTTCTATCCAAAGCGACTTCCAAAGGAGGATAACATTCAAGCTACAACACAATGAAAGAAACTAACAAGAGTGCATATTGCTAACACAAAAACTGCACTATTTTAAGTTGAAAGTGCAATAGTGTAATAAAAGTGCAGTACACTTGAACTCAAGGATGTCACTTGAAATTAACACTGACACTGACTCACCCTCATATGACACTGACTTTTGGAGAATGAAATCAGTGGATCACAAGTTGTAGTCATTGAGTGTGTTTTCCAAAACAGTTGCAGTTGCCCATTGCTAACAAACAAAGTTGCTAACTGGTTAGCAACTATGATTTTGGGAAACCCACTGCCCTGTTCAAACTGATACAGGTGTTAAATGGAGTTAATGGAGTGCTAAATATTCATATCATTGGGCATAAAATATCAATTCATATATCTTCTGCTTTAAAATCCAATCATAGACAATCGGTTAACAGTCCCTCTGTTTTTCTCCTATGTGATATTTACTGTGTCAACCATATGTTTAACAGTTGCCTTCCTGGCCAAATACTGCATCTTCAACCAGGAGAAGCTGGCCATATACAAGCAGGCTTTTCAAGCAGTAAGGAATTAATACCACCTTTCTGATTTGTGTGGAAAAGATTGCATGATGATGATGATGATGATGATGATGAAATTATGATGATGACAAAAATGACTATAACCAAAACTATAAGAGTAGGAGGGGTGATCATGAGGATGATTATTGATGATGGGAATAATTGTAGTGGTGGTGATGATGATTTGGACATTGATGATTATGATCAGACCAAAAAGACCTAATTTATGTTGATGATGACGATGATGATGATGATGGTGAATGATGAAGGTTCTCCCTCCTCCAGGCGGACAGTGATGGAGATGGATACCTGTCCTGTTTCCAGGTGCTTCTGGCACTGAAAGAGATCATCCCCTCTGAACTTCTTTCCGAGGAAGAAGAAATCTACGTCTACAGAGTAAAGCTAACACCGCTGGCCCTGATCTGGCCCTGATTTGCATGCACAGGAAGCTACAGTCATCAAGCTGGGAATTATTTTAGTTAGACGGCCTCACATTAGTGCGTTTGCTATAGATACGACTGCAAAATGACTAGAAATAATTTAAATCTTATGGGGATACGCAAACCACACGTGAAAGGGCCTGAATGAGTGCACTGCAAATTCAACATGTGTTAAAAAATCTGAACTTGCCTAACAGTTTTGATCAGAGTTTGAAAACTGTACGTTGTCCGTACAGAGTACGTTGTTATGGCTCTCCTGTCATTAATGCAGTCAATTAAAAACTTAAAAACATTAGAAACTTCGTGAATGTTGCCAATTTAACATTCCTTTATTTTTGTCATCTCTGTTTCTTTTCTCCTGTCTTTGTCTTTCTCTCCCTTGCTCTCTCTCGTCACTCCCTGTCTCTCTGTCCACCACTACCCCTCCTTCTCTCTCGCTCTTTTGGTCTCTCCCTCACTCGCTTGCTCTCCCTCTCTCTCTCTCTCTCCTACTCTGTCTCCCTCTCTCTCTCTCTCTCTCTCTGCCTCAGATCCTGGAGCTGGTGGATGTTCATGTAACTGAGGGGGTGATGATGGATGAGCGCCTGTTTGCTGTGGTGGCCAGTCTAGCTCATAAAGTGGCCACACTAGAGTGAGTGGACTACACACACACACACACACGCACTAACACACACACACACACACAACACACACACACACACACACACACACAAATGTATGCACACTGACATACACTCACACACAGATATACAGATATACAGTATGCACAAATACGTACACAGATACACACAGAGTCACACACAGACAGACTGGCAGACACACACGCACACACACACAGTGTGTGACCTTACATAAAGACACATTCACACACTTCCTCTCTTCATCAAGTCAACTTGGGTGACCTGACTCTCACTCTGTCTCGGACACAAAGGGCCACTTACTCTCCTCGGAACACACACACATACACACAATCACACACAGGCAGGGTCATTATTTATGGGAGGTCAATGACTTGCCTTCCGACTCTGTTGTTAATAAGAGGTCAGTTTGAGAATCTATGTGAATATGTGTGTGTGTGTGTGTGTGTGTGTGTGGTGTGTGTGTGTGTGTGTGAATGTGTTTTGGGGGTGGCAAGACAGTCCTAAAGCCTGGGAATGCAACAGGTTGTGTGTGTGTGTGTCTATATGTGTTGGGGTGGTAAGACTGTCTTGTAGTCTCAGAATGAAACAGGTTGTGTGTGTGTGTGTGTGTGTCTGTGTGTGTGTGTGTGTGTGTGTGTGTGTGTGTGTGTGTGTGTGTGTGTGTGAACCACCTTACTATATTCCTTACTTTAATGGTATGTGAAAGTATGTTTGTGTGAAAAGACAAACTATTTGATTTCTGTATGTGCGCATTTACAACATTTTTTTGTGTGTGTATGTGTGTGTGTGTGTGTGGAAAGAGTGGCTGAGACTAGAGTATAAAGAGAGAGAGAGAGAATCAGAATGAGAGACAGATATAGATGAGAGAGTGAATGAGAGAGCAGAAGAGAGAAAGAGAGAGAGAGAGATTGTCCCCTGTCCTTCCCAAGAGCATGCTAGCTGTGCTACCCAGTCCTCCAGAGTGAAGTCCATTACCCTGATGAGCTCTTGGGCCTCTGTGGCCCTGTGGCCCTTCACGTGCGTGTGCATGCACACACACACACACACACACACAGACACACACACACTCCCATATGCCACAGATTCCCACACACAGCGGCCTTTTCTTCGCTTTTCTTCCTCGCTATGCTTTACAGCCTGGGCCTGCCCAGGGCCTCCCAGGTCATGGTGCTGTGTGTGTGTGTGTGTGTGTGTGTGTGTGTGTGTGTGTGTGTGTGTGTGTTTCTATGAGGTTTCAGAGGAGGTCAGCTTCTTCTGATTTACTACTCGGTTTTGTCTGTGTTTGTGTGTGTGTGTGTGTGTTTGTGTGTGTGTGTGTGTGTGTGTGTGTGGTGTGTGTTGTCCATATGACAAGGCTACTGTGTCTCTAATTGAGAGGGTGCTGCTTCAGGGCACAGACAATAGTGACAGAAACTCCTCCAACAAGTGCAACTCCAGAGACCATAAATTCACTTTCTAATACAGTTAAAAAGCTGAGGCCACATTCAGAAATCTCTCTCTCTCTCTCTCTCTCTCTCTCTCTCCTTCCATGTATATATGTAGGCTGTCTATCTATCTATCTATCTATCTATCTATCTATCTATCTATCTATCTATCTATCTATCTATCTATTGTGTTGCCAATGTCATTGTTATTGTTATTTCACTCTAGTTTGTTCTGTGTGTTCTGGTGTATGTATGAATGTATATATATGGGTATGTGCCTTCATGTAAGCATTTAAGAGTTTGTGTATGTGCGTCTCCATGTGAGTGTATGTGCTAATATTTGTGTGTATAAGTCTCTCTCTCGCTCTCTCTTTCTGTGTGTGTGTGTGTGTGTGTGTGTGTGTGTGTAATTAGAGAGATAGTTGGATGAACTATTTGTCCAGATTGGTCCATCTGTTCCCCTGAGTCAGCTCTGTGCCCCAGATTCCTTTTCGAATGTGTGCACATGCACACACACACACACACACACACACACACACACACAATCGTCAGTCATTATCCTCAACATTCCCTTACACTATGTCCCTAAACCCCAGGTAATTTGTAATTTGGGCTTTTAAATAGTACTGGTTTATACTATTTTACTATGATTGACTTGCTTAACTAAACCCAAAAATAAATATTATTTTGTGAGAGTGGCACCCTTAATATCTTAGTGAGGAGAAGAGTTTGTTTTTTCCTTTATTTCTCTGTGTCTGTTTTATTTAATGTTTCTTTTTAGGACACGTGCTAATCCTTTTAAATCATTAAAACATCTTTATACAAGACACACAGACACAGACACACCACACACACACACACACACAAATTAGTGTCCCGCTCTTTTCTACCCGCCTAAAATGACCTCTCCAGAGGAAGACCCTGATAACCCCTCTCAGTGAACCCAAACTAGGTCATTGAGCCCCTGCATGCGCCTAAAACACGGTACACACACACACACACACACACACACACACACACACACACACATGCACACACTCAACCACCACAACACCCGCTTCTCAACCCCAAAACACAGGAGTGGCCGCCAAAACTTTGGGCATTATGTAAGAGAGAGGGGTAGGGCGTAACGTGTGTGTGTGTATGTGTGTGTGTGTGTGAGCATATGTGAATGAATGTGAAGTTTCATAAGCAAGCTTCCCCTACACACACACACACACAAACACACACCCAGAGACGATCCCGCCAACTAGCATCCCCCACTACCCTACAGTCTGTTGGTGTTTTACTGCAAACCCAAACGCACTTAATCATCATTAGCTGTCCTGCCTCTCTCTATTCCCATCAAACGACCCCCCTACCACACACACACACACACACACACACACTGACCAATACCACACACCAGCCAATCATAATACAGGAAAGTACTCAACCATGGACTCAAGTGGCCCAACGCCGCGCTCTTTTTTAGAAGATTGTATGTGTGTGTGTGTGTGTGTGTGTGAAGGTGGGGGCAGGGGGGTTTGTTAGTGACAGCGGGGGTTCGTTAGAGGTAAAAGGATGACTGCCACTGGGCCACACTCTGCACCAGAGCAGGGTCAGTCTGAACAGAGAGTGGCTTGTGTCGTTTGTATAATTGTCTGAGCTTGTGTGTGTGTGTGTGTGCGCCTATGTGGCTGGGTGGAGTTCATATTTTTTGTGTCTGTCCTTACCTGTTTGTACCTTATGTGCATGTGGTGTATGTATGTGTGTGTGTGTGTGTGTGTGTGTCTGCATTTATGTGGGCATGTATGTGTGTGTGTGTGTTTGTGTGGTGTGGTGTGTGTGTGTCACTGTGTGTGTGTGTGTGTACGCGCACTTGTGCATGACTGTGCTGTTGGTCAGCGAGTGGACACATTACTGGAGAGTCTGACTCCTCCCATCCTCCTGCAATGACCCACTCTCTCCACACACACACACACACACACACCACACACACACACACACACACACACCACCCCCCTTACTGAGGCAACAGTTTTATCCGTTACGGGTGGCGCGATGGCCCTGTGTGCGCAATCATTGTTTTGGGGGGTAGGCCGCAGTGAGCAACCACAATGGGCTCACAACACTTTATCATCAACCCTTCCATGGTCCACACACACACACACACACACACACACACACGCATGCACGCATGCACACACAACACAACAAACACAAGTGGCACAGTGACCAAGACCCGCCAAAAAATTGCCCGCCACACGACCAGGTCTGTCCTGCCCGCCTCCCTCACTTGCATGGCTGCCTGTCTGCTGAACAAGCCCTTTCAGAGAGCAGGTGAGAGGGACAGAGAGAAAGGGAGGGAGAGAGAAAGGGGGGAAGAGTTGGAGGGGGAGAAATATGCAGAAGAGACAGAGAGAGGAAGACAAAAAATTGTGGTACAAAAGAAAGAACGTAACAAAAGGACAAAAATGTATGTCTGTCGAGGAAATCTAAATAGTCAAGTATACAGTAATTGAATGTTCATTCCTTTTACAATTCTTGTCTTACTAAATTGATCTAGGATCTTGCTTTGGTCCTGTTGTGTGTCATAAAAATAAAGCCTGAACTGAATTAAACTGGATTGAATTGAATTGAATTGAACTGAGAGAGAGGAATAGACTCTTTTCTGTTTATGAAACTTTTCTGTTTCAATCTCTTTCTCAGTGACTTCATGCGCTCTCTCATCTGCCAGATGGACTTCAGATCCTTAGAGATGAAGCTGTACAAAGCAAAGGTACCAATAAGTCATGTCTGTGTCTGTGTGTGTGTGTGTGTGTGTATATGTGTTTAGATGCAATGTAATGGTATACATACATATGTATGCTGATTCAATGGATCTCTGGTGTGTGTGTGTGTGTGTGTGTGTGTGTGTATGTGTGTGTACTTCTCACTCTCCATGTTCACTCTGTGTGTGTATGTGTGTGTGTGAGTGTGTGTGTACTTCTTGCTCTCCATGTTCACTCTGTGTGTGTGTGTGTGTGTGTGTGTACTTCTTGCTCTCCATGTTCACTCTGTGTGTGTGTGGTGTGTGGTGTGTGTGTACTTCTTGCTCTCCATGTTCACTCTGTGTGTGTGTGTGTGTGTGATTGTGTGTGCATGTTTTCTCTTTCTTCTCTCCATAGTTTCCCTCTTACTGTCTCATTAATCTCTCTTCCTGTTTATTCCTGTATTCTTTCCACTCTCTCATCCCTCACTCCCTCTCTCTCTGTCTTTCTATCTATCATTCTCTTTATCTCTCATTCTATCCATGTCCCATTCTCTTTTTTTCTTCTTGCTCTCAGTCAATCTGTCAATATCAGTGATTTCTCTCTCTCTGTCTTTTATCTCTCTGTCTCATTCTCTATCTCTCTTTTCTCTCCCTCTCTTCCCTCTCTCTCCCTCTCTCTCACTCTCTCTCTCTCTCTCTCTCTCTGGGGCACCAGTGGGGCAGTAGTGTTTCTGAGCTGAGCTACACTCAGGCTGTTTCTCCTAGTGACTCACCCAGGCAAACAGCACTCTTACCAGAACACAAACACTCACACCGGGAAGTGTGCCCAGTGTTCAGGGAAATAGGTGAACACAAACACATATGCACACACACACACACTTACCCAGGATAATAGAAAAAAATGAAAGAGGGAAAGTAAGATAAACAGAATGTGATGGAGAAAAGAAAGGAGGAAGAAAGAAATAGGCAGGGAGAAAAAAAAGTGATGAGAGGATATGAGAGAGAGAGAGAGAGAGAGAGAGTAATAAGTTAAAGAAGAGAAGGAACAAGACAAGAAAGAAGAAAGTGCCCCTCTTGCTTTCATGGATTACAGACTCTAATCTCATTAAAGCATCCGGCCCTGTGTGTGTGTGTGTATGTGTGTGTGTTGTGTGTGTGTGTGTGTGTGTGTGTGTGTGTGAATAGAGAGAGAGAGGGTGGCTCTCCATCTGTATGTGGGTGAGTGTGTGTGCACTGTTTGAGCAGTAGGCACACGGCTGCGGTTGCGTGCATGTGTCTGTGTGTGTGTGTTTCAAGCCCATGTGCAGGCTTGGGCTTGGCGGTGTGTGTGTGTGTGTGTGTGTGTGTGTTACAAGCCCACAAGCAGCCTTGTGCTTGTCGGTGTATGTATGCGTATGTGTATGTGTGTGTGTATGTGTGTGTGTGTGCGTGTGTGCAGGTGTGTGTGTGTGACTATGAATTAACTTACCCTGTGTTTGCTGCGCTCCGCCCCTGCAATCACCTAGAGTCACTCTGCTCATCTCATATGAACCGTGGGCTGGCAAGGAGTTGTGTGTTTGTGTGTGTGTGTGTGTGTGTGTGTGTGTGTGTGTGTCAGAGTGTGCTCATATGAACCGGGGGCTGTAAAAGAGTGTTACGTGTGTCTGTGTGTGAGTGTGGTGGGAGGGTAGTGGGGTGTAAGGTGGCCTCTCGCGCTCAAACACTAAAGGACCAAAGCCTGCCGCCCAAGGCCCTTTCTCCGTGCCGCTTTCTGCCCCGTCACTCAAAGGAGAACTGGGGCACATGAAAGCCCTGCGGTGGCCAAGGCTGAAGTAGGACCTGGAAGAGGCGGAGGATGGGGAAACTGAGCCCTCTGTAGCCAGGCACTGAGAGGGAATGTGTGTGTGTGTGTGTGTGTGTGTGTAAGTGAGTGAGTGTGTGTGTGAGTCTGTGTGTGTGTGTGTGTGTGTGTGTGAGTGTGTGTGTGAGAGTGAGTGTGTGTGTGTGGGGCGGGGGGGGGGGGGGGGGGGCGGGGAGGACGACAGAGCTGATAATTATAGAGTAGATGAGAGGAGTAGTTAGCAGAGGTGTAGGTGCGTGTGTGTTTGTGTGTGTGTGCTTGCATGTGTCTGTGTGCCAGTGTTGTTTATGGATGTGTATGGGTGTGTTGTGTGAGTGTGTTAAAGAGAGAGAGTAAAACACAAATTTCTATTCCTGTGTGTGTGTGTGTGTGTGTGTGTGTGTGTGTGTGTGTGTGTGTGTGTGTCCGGGCATGTGTGTGTGTTTGTGAGATGGTGGTGGGCTCACAGCCAGCCTATTAGTCCCAGCCTACTGATCTCTGGCCCACCCTTCACCCAATTACAACCTGGATGCTTTTACCTGAGCAAACAGGTGCACTCCAACAAGAGTAGAAATGCGCCGCGGAAACTCGAGACTACACACACAGACACACACACACACACACACACACACACACACACAGACTCTCCACTCTAACTCATATAGAAGGGTGGTTAAGACCTTGGTTTGGCTGAAATTAAAGCTAGAGGGAATCAACTGTACTGGACCAGCATCTGAACAAGGACCTGAACTTAATCCAGAATTTAATCTTAATCTTAGAATTTACTGTAAAAAAAAATCCTATTATTATTACCTGCTCCTTATGGGATTACACTTGGTACTTCTTGTACTATGCTACAGTATGTAATTTGGTTGTAATTTATCAATGACAATAAATGATAGATTGATTGATTGATTGAATCCAGATTCCCAGTATGCCAGGAGCATGACAGGGGGGCTACACTGGATGTGTTAAGTCAAAGATCTGCCGTACCAATTAGCTTCCACTATAATGAATGGAACAGGTCACACCAGATTCAAACATTCTAAAGAAATATACCAGTCTTTCAATGTATTTTTGAAGCGACTTTGAAGCGAGTTTTGAACACTTCTGTAGTGCATCCAGCGTAGCCTTAGGGTGATTCAGAGATGAATTGCACACAGATCCAATACCTTGATCCAAGACCTGGGTGTTTGAAAAAAAATGCCTGAAATTTAAGTATGATGCACTGAATATCTGTATTTGTGTGCAAATGTGCATGTGTGTGTGTATGTGTGTGTGTGTGTGTGTATTATGCATGTGTGTGTGTATGTGTGTGTTTGTGTGTGTGTGTACACTGAGTGAATGTATTATGTGTGTTTGTATATGTATGTATTGCAAATGTGTGTGTGTAAGTGTGTGTGTAAGTGTGTATGTGTATCCACTTGTGTATGTGTTCACTTACACAATCTCTGGCCCCTCCACTCTGCAGCAACTCTTCCTGTTCCTCCTGGGGGCACAGACAGGGGGCGCCGAGGCTCCGGCCGATGGCTGCATCAGCACGGAGCAGCTTCTTCTGGAGCTGAAGGCCGGGGGCCTGCGTCGCGAGCAGGAGGAGACCGTGCTGCGAGAGCTCACCCAGCTGGGCTCGCTTGACCTGCTCGACTTCCTCGCCTACCTGCCCCTCTTCATCATCATCCACAAGTCTGTGGTCAACAACCCACTGGACGACACACCCAATCTGTGATAAAACACACACACACACACACACACACATGCACGGTCTATATTGTGCCAAATGCTAGTGAGCATAAATAATAAGCCTACACTTTACAAAGTATAATAGCCTGTTCATGCTACCCCTCACCCCACCCACCACAAGCACGCCAAGGTGAATGCGCGTTGTTAGACTTGGGCATTCCAGGCTACAGCCCCGGATCTTCTGGGAATATCCCTGGAACTCTGTGCCATCAACATAAACATAAAGTAATAATAATGATGAAAAACCCGTAGAGGAGACTTTGGTGTGGTTGCATTAGCAGCAGCCACAAATGCAACATTGGAGCCAGTAAAAACAGGTGACCATATATGGGCAGATTTAGAATCATTTGTTGCAAAATTGTTGCAATTCAATGTCGGTGTTCTTTCTTCTTCAGTTCATAGGGCTTCACATCACATTGCTGTTGTTTCGTGCTGTTGGGTAGCCTTAGTAGGATCAGTGTTGAGAATGACAGATGGACATTAGAACATTTTTTTAGAAAAAAAGGCCAGAGGTGGGACAAGAGGTAGAGACTGAGAGTGTGGCATCATCTGCCGCAACCCATGAGAACACTTCAATCAGCTCAGGTTCGTGAAAAGCAGCCCCAACCATATAGATAGCTTTTGATTAATGCTGATCTGGTGTTAATAGTGTTACCACTGCACCTCACTAGCTTTAAGGATACTTTGCTTGACTTACTAAAAAAGATACACTTACTTATTCTACAGGCTCTGTAGAATGGAATCACATTCTTCACTAACAGCAATAATTAGTTTTCCATTGCAGTACAGTGTTAGTTGTGCCAATCTTTTTACACAGCTAGAGCTAGCTACCATAAGTTAGCCTACATGCAGACTCATTTATTCACTTAGAGATTCAAGCTAAATAAACTGAGTGGAGGGGCTAGGCAAATCATAGTACACATTAACCTAAAAACAGTGTCAGATGTTGCCTAGTGTGCCTTTAAATAAACTCTTCAAACTTTGGCATAACTGTTAAGCTCTCCTAGTGAGCCACTGGCCCACCAAATTCTGGTTCTTTTCTCTGCAAAAACAGTGCAGTTGAGAGAGTGCTGTCTGTGGTACTGAAATATGGGGCTAGTTAGCAAAACATACTGTATCAATCTAGAACTAGCTTTCTGTGTGCAGTGTCACAGTGCGTATCTGTGTGTGTGTGTAAATTGGTTGGGTATGTGAAGGGGTGCCAAATGTTTTATTTCTCTCTCTCTTTCTAATCCAAATATACCTTTATTAAAGACCAAAACAAGGTTATGTTTTTTTTTCCTTCTGTGAAAGCCTCTCTCCCTGTCTTTAGCAACTGTGTGTGTGTGTGTGTAGGCATGTGCACTCGCTTGTGTGTGTACGTTTGTGTTGGAGAGGGGGGAGTGTGTGTGTGAGTGTGAATAGGCCAGTACAGTCCCTGTCTTGTCTTGTAAGAGCCTGAGCCCAGCTAAAAGCCAAAGCAAAGGCCCCCTATGAAAAGGTCCTCAGGTATTTGTAAGAGAGCAGGGAGCTACTCATTGCCTACAGATCCCCACTCTCTGAGCCAGCCAACTAGCTCTGCTTCTGCTTGAAGGACCTGAGACGCAGGGATGGGTACAAGTGCCTAAAAGGATAGACATAAGTATAATAGGAAGAAAGAAAGGGGGGGAGTGGTGGGGAGGGAGGGAGGGAGAGTAGGAGGGAGAGAGAGAGAGAGAGAGCGTGTCCTTTTCACGCTGATACACAGTGAGTGGAAAAATATGTTTTTCTCACTCTCTCTCTCTCACATACACACACGCAGAGAGGGAAGGGGGGTCCTATGAATTTCAACAGGAGGAACATCAGAGGTTCAGATAACCAATCAGCAAGGCTCACACATAAAGCGCCTCGCCTTTTCAGCCACAGCATAATGAGATGGGCCTTTCTGTTAGAAATGAAAACAGACACATACACACACACACATACACACACACACACAAAGAGAGAGAGGGAGAGAGATAAAGTAGTTTACTCTCTCCCATAGTAACGGCCGGGAGTTGTACAGTTTAAGGGAGGAATGCGGTATTTACGGCGCGCACCTGATTATCTACATGACCACGTCCAAAAATCCACCTCACTGCTCGTTAACCAAAACAAGCGGGAGATACTGAAATAAGGTTCTTTTCTCAATGTGGAGAGGGTGAAGCCTGCCAAATCGTGTTGAACCTTTCAGACTCTGTCAGTGGAGATAGCGGCGACTGACAAAAAGCGAACCCTTAAAATAGGCCTGTGGTACCTCTATTTATCTTACCCACAATAGCATATGCGTTGCCTGTTCCATTCATTTGGTGTGGAAGACGGCCTCCAGTGCGCTAGCCCAAGCCAAACCTCTTCAAAAACAGATCCCGCTCTGCCTGTTCGCCTCCATTCAGGAAACACCAGACACACGCCATCAAACATTTCTTTATGACAGTATCTTCATGATCGTTTCTGCTAACAGTTAGCTCTACATTGTCCAAATAGTTTTGTTCAATGAATGAATGACCTTACATGATGTAAAAAAAATTCCACGTGAAAGCGAACGCACCAAACAATAAAATTAACATTGTATTTGTGCCCAGATCAAAGCAAGTGAACTAACATACTGTCCTGTTGTGGATACCCCCGTAGAGAAATGTTATGGTACAATACTTTATCATTTTGCTAATGGAGCCAAATACTGTTTTAATTATAATAG
This sequence comes from Tenualosa ilisha, assembly GCA_015244755.2. Taxonomy (NCBI): domain Eukaryota; kingdom Metazoa; phylum Chordata; class Actinopteri; order Clupeiformes; family Clupeidae; genus Tenualosa; species Tenualosa ilisha. Next base: position 252,547 of record PYXC01000095.1, on the reverse strand, counting down.
TCGATAATTACATTCCTAACTGCTCCCCAATCTTTTCAACCAGTCTGACATTAAACCCTGAACCACAAACCAAAGCAATTGGTTCACATAGCCTCAGGATGCGGAAAAGGGACACGTTGCTTTAACTGTTCCTTAACGACCCCTGCCACCTCACCTCTGCAATTTAGCACAATCATAAATTAATCATAGATCGTCACTCTGTGCAATCTTGTGGCGCCCTGCCATCCAACGGCAGCGTATCCTTGCCATATGTTGCCGCGGGGGGTTTAATCCGGGCAGGAGAAAGGCCACCCCATTCAAATCCCAAAGTGAATTTCACACCCGATCAGCGGACGCCTTCTCCTATTGGAATGCCACTGACAGACAAGCCCAGCTCTGGAACACCACGCCGCCTCATCGATTTGTCGATCAAAGGATTGATGGACGTGCGAAAAAATTGATTACGAGAGCTGCTCAAGGGTTCAGAACAATCTTCTCGCGCGTTAGGGTGACTTTACATTTAACAGTGACCACCATTTATTGAACCTGTCCGAGGTGGACTGTCGTTGCGTCAGTCTACCATGTTAGCGTCAGATCCGTAAAATCTCCCATTTCTTTTCCCCAGTCCTCAATTTGTTTTAGGGCTTTAAGACTGTCCGATTGGTGGGACTGTTCCTGAATTAATTAATGTTAAAAAATGGCTGTTACCTAAGCAAAGGTGTAACGAGTTTGTTCAATTAAACTCAGTATTTGTTTACCTTAGTAAATTGGTTTCATGCAGTTTCATACTTGGCGGCAACGTTGGATTGTGGTGTAACAGCCGGTTTGTGAATAAGATGCTGTAAAGAAATACGCATCGTGTCAGTCTGGGGGAATAATTTACAGGAACGTTAACTGGACATTACACATACAGTATTTCCCATATCTTTTAAGCTAACTGTTGCAACCGGTTGGCAGCCAAGTGTTAGCCCCAGCTATAAATCAATGGGTAACTCCCTCGCCTAGCTCTTTTATCTGGCACTTAGGGGAATTTTGTTCCAAGCTTTACCATCAGTTATTTTTTGTGTTCAGCAATAACTTTGCGATAGCGGCGTGAACAATGTCTCTTTTCATCTTTATTGTCATTCTCCAATTTGTTTCCCTCCTTGGCTGTAGGAGCCGTCACTGTGCTACTCTGTACAGGCCAGAGTTTTCCTTTTTTTCCTTTTTTCCCCTCTTCCCCTCCTCCTGGGCGTAGGGCTGGTCGTGCGCACTGTCACAAGGCACACGCCGTCGACCAATTCAGCGCGCAGGCAGCACTCGACCACTTTACGACCTCATTCACTCATTATCGCCGCGCACGCGCCAGGCAGCACAGGCGACGCTCCACCTGTCGGATAGGCTCCGGTGGCTGCGCGCTTCAGTGCTATGCCGAGATGAAAAGAGGATAACTCCAACTTAACCAGAGGCACACTGTATCAGAAACTGCGCAAACGTTCTTTAAGAAAACAACTTTGCACTTTTTGCCACTTGACCAATGAATGCCGTTGCAATGTATTAACATTTGTAAAATGCGCCCCCCCCCACACACACACAATAAATAGGTCTACTTTAAATACATAATTGAAATACAGTCAAAGGTTGGCTGTGTTGCCGATCACACTGGTGGCAAAATGTGGTCTGGCTTAAGCCCCCCCCCCCCCCGTCCATGGCAGACAGATTTGGCATGCCACTCGAGTTCAGGGGGTGCAATAGTATTCAAGTCACGTCCTCCTTAACCCGACACCAACCGAGCTTCTGAGCGATGCACCCCATTCATGCTATCCTCAGAGCGTTGTGCCATGGGCCTACTGATTTCTAAATTGCCATGCGTGCCTGTTCTCTAGTCGTCAGAAAATAGCGTATATCTCTGTGTTTTTTCGGGATTCTTCAAGAATGATTTGCTGAGAATATGTCGGATAACATCAAGTGACAAACATGACGGATCTCTGTCTCTAACACCCACACCCACACCCACACCCACACACACACACACACACGTCCACAAAATTACATCACCCAGAAGATAATACTTTTCATATTGCTTTATTGTGAGACTAGAATGTAGAAAATATTGTTAGAGGCATATCTTTCTGTTGTCTGTTAAAAACCAAGTGAAGGCAGTATATAAGACAGGTTGCATCAAGACACAATACAGTCCATTGTGCTCCGTTTGGACAAAAGCTGCGTAACCTTTGATCATCATGAACTCCGCGATATTACAATAACATGTAATTCCTATTAAATAAGACACGTTGGTGCTAAAATATAACTTGGAGTGTCAAACTCCGTACAACCTCAAAGACCATGACAGAGGAGTCAGCTGCAATGCTTTTACAGTCTAAAAAGTCTACACAGGCGAGAGGTCATTAGGCAATTAATATATTGTCAAAATATATACATATTAAAAGAATGTGTACAAAACATCTATAAATCTCTTACATATAAAAATAGCTTAATATATCTCCAAAACAAACGTTTATACAAATAGAATTTCATATAATAAAATCCGCAAAAGTTGGAAGCATTTTCAGAATTGTGTGTCAGTGAAACATCTATACAAAGAGGGTTGGACGTTCTTTGATTGGGTTTAGCATAGTTTGAGAACATTTAAATAGTGTTTGTGTGTGCCACTATGTCGTGAAGTCATTTTAAATTAGGGCATTTTAGGACGAATGCGCAAGTAGGATGGGTTCTGGCGCTGTAGGCGCTTCTCTTTGCCCGACAGTAGGACGGATCTTCTGTTGTTTTGTTTTTAGTCCTTTGGCTCTTGGCGTTGGGGTCCGATCCCTGTCGGTGCCAGTGGAAGGTCCATTGCCGGATGTGGACGCAGAGGTCCGGGACGCAAAAGCAGTGCTTCGTGTTCGTAGAAAGCGTGGGGATCTACGGGCCCTTCTCGAGCGCTTGTGTGGATGAGGCAGCAACATCATCCTGTAATCAAGAAGAGAGAAAGGAACTGGTGAGACTTCAAACTATAAAACAACAACAACAAAAGCAAAACACGCTCCAAAATAATAATAATGCGATTATTCTTTCATAAAGTATTTATACTAATAATAAAATATGAATAGTAACAAGAACAAACCTGCTACACGCTCAGAACCAGTTAGTGAAGTCCAGAAGTTCTTGTTCCTCGGGACTAAGAGGGTCGTATGAGCCTTCATCTGAGGAATAGGATGAGACGGGTGACCCCGCCATGGAGTTCATGTCGTTGGAGTAGTTCTGAGACATGGTGGGTGAAAGAACGCCCGACTGAAATGCAGCGCTGACCGCGTCGTGCTCGTCCAGCAGCTGCTGAAGGGCGCGGATGTACTCCACAGCCGAGCGCAGCGTCTCCACTTTGCTCATCTTCTTGTTTGCCGCGCCGTTGGGTACGTGTTCCCGCAGCGTGGCGAAGCCGTTGTTGACAAGTTTCACTCGGTTGCGCTCTCTCTCGTTCCGTCTCGCCACGGCGTGCGGCTGCTGTTGGGGAAGGCTGTAGCCGAAGCCGGCGAAGTTGAGCCTCCTTTTGCAACGCAGGAGTTCGGGGGAGGACGACCGCTGCCTCTTCATTTGCTTGGAGGCTGACTTGCCGCTGCACTGGCTGTCAGTAGGGCTGAGCTGGATGCTCTGCGCGGCTGCTGCAAAGAAGCAAGTGGGAGGGATGAACTGCTGCTGTCCGACGCTGATTTCCATTTTGGCAGTGATATCCATTTAAAGTTGATGTCTCGTAGAAAAAAAGACCAACAACCGGCTGGCTGAGTCGCTTGCAAGGAAAACAGGCGTATGCTTTGGAGTCTCCCGGTTGGCCGTGCGTCTAGCTCGTGGCGTTCACGTGTGGCTTTATGCTCTCTTTTTTGCTGTTGTTAAATGGGCAGTGCGGTGGACTGCAAGCCTTGCGCGCTTCTTGAATTGCTCTGAGTCCGGAGAGGGGCCGCCAGAGGCTTTTTCAACGCACGGGCAGCCCCCCACGCGCCCAAGCTGACCACGCCTCCTCGCGCCTGCTGTATTCACCTTGGGCTGCGATGCTGTTGCAGTTCGTACGCCAGGCGCGTGCCACTCCTGCTACTGAATAAACAACAGCATCCTGCGCGCAACTGCTGTGCAACTTTAAGACTTCGGAGTTACAGAGACAAGAAGTCTCAGTGGTAACCCACTGTGAAAGTGCTGTGAGCGCAAGGCAACATCAGTTGAAGTCGCTTTATCTTTTCAGCCCACAGATGAACAACTTTTCATGCCAGACTTGTTTGTCTAAAGTAGATATAAAAGTCACTAATAACGGCAACAGAGTCTGCCATACCCCCAATAAGCCTCAGTCTGGAGAGACATTATGTTATAAAAGTGTCTTTTCCCTCTTAAGCTATACTTTCTTTGAGAAACCACATAAACATAATGCATCTTTGAAGTAAGCATTATGTTCAATCGAAAAAAAACAGCCTATCATCGGTTGGACATATACAAACAAAGTTTAAAACAACGCATTTTAAAACAACTAACTCGGGCACAGAGTGAGTGAAGTAGACATCGGCCGGCTTGCTACCCTTTCCGTTTGGGTTTCTGGTGCTGAAAGACAGCTCTCTCTTCAGCACTGAAGGGTGGACGTGCGAAGCACAAACTAAAGCCAAGCACGGAAGAATTCTTAACGTAAGTTGGCCGTTCCAGGTGTGGCACCAGCGAACAAAGTCATGAATTTCCCCACTGGCATTGATTCAATCCCCGCCAGTCTGACTCCGGGGTTAGGCAAGATGCATCCCGTCGCCCTAGTCTTAGACATCCAATTCATCTTGCTGTTAAGACTTTCACAGCCGCATTAAGAGCATCGCGGACGGACAGAGAATGGAGCTTTGTCTGGCCGAGGCGAATTTTCCACTTTCATTAAAACTAATCAGTGGAACGGAAGGTAAAATCTGCGAGGAGGACGCTAGCGCCGCACATTCGGAGGTGTTTTGTGTATGATTTGTAACACTCTATTTTGTTACAGTAGACGCGACACAGTGTATTTCGACATTTTTGTCTCCTTTTAAAAGGGAGAATAATGGAACACATCTTTCAACCCGGGACAAATCCAACCGACTCTCAACTCTCTATGAATAAGTCCCCCTCCCTCCGTCGGTGGGTGCGTGTGCCTGTGTGTGTGTGTGTGTGTGTGTGTGTGTGTGTGTGTGTGTGTGTGTGTGTGTGTGTCAGAGAGAGAGGGAGTGAGAGAGTATGCGTGCTGTGAGGGACGAGGCGAAAGAAAAGGAGAATAGGGACAGGGAAAGAGGGGGGCTCAATAAATTGTGCAATTTTTCTGTGTTGGCTGTGGCATTCAAGATCAAGCTAGCATTGAAGAACCCAGTCCCCTCCCAACTTTTTTCTTTTCTCTCTCTGTACCCCCAGGCCCCCTCCTCTCTCCTATTCTGGCGCAGTGAGAGTTTAGAAAGAAGCGTGGGTTCTATTCACCTACCCCCCAACCCCCTCGGCAGCGCGGGGCTTTCTGAAACCTATCTACCGTGCCCTGTCAGCGCAGCTCCAGTGTCCAATTAGCGCTTTGTAAAGACCGTCTTTCTTTTGCGCTCTTCTACAGACTGGGCGAGTGGCCGTTTCATTCGCAAAACGTCCAGTCATGGCTGGGTATAATAATTAATATGACATCTGGGCCACTGTATCCATATTCAGCCACATCTGACTATTCCGCTACCTGTTTTTCTGAGTTTAATGAGAGCGCTAACGTTCCTAAAAGACTTGAAAACATTAAGCGTCTGATAGTCTATGCGTATTTTTTAATCCTGCTGTGTTTGCCTACGTGTAATTTTAATTTATTGGCTGTTAAAATCAAATTTCTCTCTTTGGGTTTATGTAGGCTAGATAGAATGGACGGGGTGTAGAATATGCTTGACTGTATTTGTTTTACTTTAAGATATAGTATTTTGTCCAAAGTGTATTTGCAAACGGTGTGCAAAAAGTCTTATTTTTCGAGAGAGAATGCTACTTATGTAAGCGTGCAGTAATGGTTTTTGAAGTGTGGCATACTGGGTAGCCAACTGCGAGGCGACCACCCAGCCCCTTGCGCTGCCACGCGCCTCTGTCTGCTTGAATTTCACCACGCTGTCCAACTCAACGCGCTGGTACTTGACCAAAACATTCTGTCAAATTATGGTGACTTCACCGCTCACACTAATAACACAACAGACAGGTGTGGACGATAAAGTCGTTTAAATCTGGGAATAGGCAATGGCTCTAAAGTTGGACAACTCATCATGCTTTTAAAATAACAAATCACATTTGCAAGGCTATACAAAGCAAACATGTTACAGCAGATGTATTTGACAGTTAACACGTATTCTAAAAACACAGCCACTTCTAACACGTGTTTTCATTTTGAGGTGTAGGCCTACTTTTTTACCTTCCATCTGCTTTGGTTAGAAAGTTGTGCTGGCCGAACAGGTGGGAGGTCTACGCGTTCTACAGACTGTCCAAGGAAGAAATTATGAAATCACTCCAAGACATCTGCTTTGCCATGTGGTCCTTCGCCTTTACTTGTTGAAACTTGTTGAGACTCTTTGAGATGAAATGCTAAAGACAGCCGTACAGCGCCATCTACAGATGAAAAGGTGGAACCAAGCCTGACAATGAAATTTCAGTTAGTCAATCCAGCACAAGAGGGCGTACGGCAAGTTGGGGGGATTTTAGTGTTATGCGATACCGGCTGTTATGTGATGTAGTCTACTTTTTTGACCCAGGCAAATAATGTCAAGTCTGTTATTACTTCGCGTTGGATAACACTAACATTTTGCAAATGGGGTTTCTCTTATCTCAGAGGAAAAACAGTATTAAAAAAAGGAATTAGCCTGCCTACATTTGGCGCACACTGCTCTCTAGCGGCGAAGTGGCTTTAAGGAATAGCCTCACATCCGCAACATCCAGTGTCTTGTATGACTAAAGACAGATGCAATTCAGCTTCTCCCTAAGCCAGTGATTTGCCTTCAGGTACAGTGTGTGTTGAACAGTTTCCCAACACCATTGGGAGTAGCCCACTGTTTCCTGTGCTCACAGGGTTAGTTTTGTGATTCACCTTTAGGAGACCACAATGACAAATATGTAGCTTAATCATACATAACCTGTTGTACAATTTATAGAATAAAATACTTTCATTTTTTTTCATTCCTTTTTTAATGCATTTCTTCCATTAATTTCAACTGAATATACATTACAGACACTGAGTGTGCTGCAGGATACGACAGATATCTTTTGTCCACACCACTGTACACTGCTGTGGTCTATGCCTACTTTTAGCAGGCCTCCCTGATAATTCTGCTCCACCCCAGAAATTCGTCACACCTCAGCACGAGTCCAGTGCACCCAGTGCATTTCCTCTGTTCATGGGCAAAACAAAAATGAAAATTTGATTTCTCTTTTCACAACAGAAATAGTGGATGTAATGCTTAGGCTACATGTAACAAACAGGTGAGGTGGGAACGAAGAACAAAAAAGCAAGACTAGAGAACTGTCTCTTTTTAGAGAAAGAGAGACACACACAGAGAAAGAGAAAGAGAGATCTCAAAAAACATCTTTTTTTTTTTTTAAACATATCCAGCATAGATATGCCCACACTACCTGATTCCTCAGTTCTGTAGGCGATAGCGCCATCAAGAGATATTTGGAACCACTGACGCTCACACCCACATCCCAAATTCGTCACATAAACACGAGACGCATTATTTCTTTTCTGTTCACATTGAAGATTGTCTGACGCTGCATACTATAGCCTGACGCTACATATATTATCGGTTACTCGTGCCAAATAGTCTTAAAAACAAAGTGAACGTTTATACACAAACACAAGATCCGACCAAACTTCACATAAGACGTTTTTTTCCCGCCCACACATGTTTTTTGAATTATTTAATCATTAAATACTGGCTTGCATACTCTTCCCCTGAGAGCATTATGGAAGGTGTTGTACCTGAATAACCATTACAAAAAAACAAATGATTACAAACAGACACCCTCCCACTAGCATCCAGCCAGCAAAACAAAACCAGATGTTCTGTGATGGCCGTTTCACAACAGCTCCTGTGGCGTCTGCTATGTACCCATCGCGTGACAGGCACACGGGCCGAATTTTTAGGGGGTGTGGTGTCACGTGGGTTCTCTTAAATTGGCGGAGTTGGCGGAGAACTTTTGCAAACATACTCAGACAGACGCAAAAATCACTCTCTCCTGCACCTGAGCCGCTAAAAGCTGAGGATGGACGCAGCTCTCAAAAAAAGAAACGGAGACAATGGAGTACAGGTAATAATCGACAAATTTAGCCTGTTATTATTTATATTATATTATTATAATTAATATTGTTGTAATCTTTTTACTGTTGTTTTTGTTGTTGTTGTATAATCATGAATATTGTAATTAATGGTAAATCATATAAATATTTATTTATATAATTAGTGTCATAATCATTATTTTCTTCTGGCTATGGCAAGAGATTTACCTTTTGAATATTATAGGTCTACATATCCAAAACGTCACATTCAAATGACTTTGTTACTAATAACTAGACTGGATGTATTAAACCCACTGAGAGCACAAAGCCAAATTTAGCAGTTTACTAAACATAGCTTGCAGGCCTTAAGTTGTTTGCCCTGCATCTAACAAGGTGTGTGTGTATTGTTAATAGCTGATACCATGGAGAGCATAAAGGATCTGTAGGCTATATACAATGTGGCTTAAATGCTTTGTGGGTTTGTGTGTTTTGTGTGACTGGTTGTCCCTCTGACCGGGGCTGGTTGGAGAGGTCATGCAGGTCAGTAGCCAAAAGGTGCAGGGGGAAGGCAGAGATATCACAAAACTTTTTTTCCCTTGTGTAGGCTGTAAGTCCACTGGAATGTGTCAACACCATCAGTTATATTAGTTTCATACAGGAATTTTACATCTTTACACACACACACACACACACACACACACACACACACACACACACACACAGAGAGACACAAACTGCATTATGTTCCAATATATACACATATTATATTCCAAAACTCCTCCAGGAGATTTATGTTTCATGCTAATTAAGCTCAGTTTTATCTAATATATTCATCTACGTAAACAAACACTCTCATGTGTGCTACATTCTACTTATGTCAGCGCACAAGTTCAGGTGAATCATGTGGGTCAGGTCAGACATGGGAGACAAAAAAACACGTGTTTGAGATTTCAGGGATCAAAGAGAGAGAGAAAGAGAGAGAGAGAGCAGAGGAGAAAGGGAGAGTTAGATATAGTGTGTGTGAGAGAAAGAGGAACGAGGAACAGTGCAAAAGTAAAAAGGAGAGTTAGGTCAGGGGAGAGACAGAGCAGAAGAGAAAGGGTGAGTTAGATCAAGGTGTGTGTGTGTGTGTGTGTGTGTGAGAGAGAGAGAGAGAGAGAGAGAGAGAGGAACAGTTCAAAAGTAAAAGGGAGAGATCGATCAATGGATAGAGAGAGAGAGAGCAGTAGAGAAAGGAAGAGTTAGATCAAGGTGTATATGTGTGAGACAGAGAGTGAGAGAGAGAGAGCAAGAGAGAGAGCAGCGCTTAGCCAGTAGCTGTTGATATTTGCAAGAGAAGAGCACTCAGGTTCACTTGGGGAAAGCCAGTAACGTGAGCAGGTCTATCCATCTGTCATTCACACAGTTGGCCCACAGTTAAGCCAGTGCAGGGCCGGAGTTGAGCCAGTACAGCGCCGCATCAGACCCAGAAACATGCCAGAGTCTGTGCCGTGGATCGTGCCGTGCAAGCACTGGGCCCTCAGAAAACCTTTAAAAACAACTGAAAATTCTTAGCAGTTATCAGATATTTTTGAAGATGTCATAAACACCATCTCATCTATCTTCAAATCTTAAACAGCCTTCAAATCTTAAACTTTAGGTCCTGCTAAAGACCTATATAAGTGGCCACTACTGCTGAAAAGAGACCCCACACTCACTCACCCCAACCCACTGAAAGTGCAGATAGACCTGTATTGGGTGCCCTAATCTATCTGGAGTCCAGCTGGACCCATATTGGGTGCCCTAATCTATTGAAAGTCCAGATTTACACATTTACATTTATGCATTTAGCAGACACTTTTATCCAAAGCGACTTACAATTTGTCAACTATCAATTGTTCAGGGCCAGTCTCCCCTAGAGCAACTTAGGGTTAAGTGCCTTGCTCAAGGGCACCACGGTGGCAGCTGGGATCCGAATCCACAACTTTTCAGGCTACTTGCATGCTAGCATTCTACTTGCACGTGCCCTAATCTATTGAAAGTGCAGATAGACCCATATTGGGTGTCCTAATCTATTGGGAGTCCAGCTAGACCCGTATTGGGTGCCCTAATCTATTGGGAGCGCAGATATACAGGTATTGGGTACCCTAACCAATTAGGAGAGCAGATATATACATCGATGTTATCACTATCTGCCTCAACCAGCTGGGCCACTGCATCCAGGGAGACACTGTATTCCACTGTGCTGTGTCCTTGACTAGCCCACTGTATAAGACCGAATGATGGGACTGTGGTGGTTATGCAAGATGGAGGGGGCTGCTACGGGTCAAGGGTGCATTTTCACGATGGAAGAAAATCCAATCTGTCTAAATATAGGTCTCCATCAGTAGTTTCTCAACGTTGGTCTTTTCTTTGTTCTAGAGCACTCCGTGATCTAGAATTAATCCTCTTTTTGTGTTTTCTTGCTCTGCCTCTTCTTTTTCTCCTTCTTGTAATTTTCCTCTCTCCTTCCCTCGTTGCTGTTGTAACCTATTTCTTTTCCTCTGCTTCTCTTTCTCTTTCTTTCTCCACCAATCCCTCCCTTTCCTCCTCTCTCTCCCTCTCTCTCTGTGTAGCATGTCGCCACAAGGCATGAGGCTTATCTGGAGGAGGAGACCCAGAAGTCGGGTGTTCTCTCCTGCATTTTCTCCCTGAAGGAGGAGGTGGGCGCTCTGGCCAAAGCCCTCAGACTGTTCGAGGTCAGTTATGCAGTGCGCACACACACACACACACAGACACACACACACATACCTTTTCTCCATTATTGCTATTCTCTGTCTCTCTTTCACTCACACACACAAACACACATTCTCTCTATTTCTCTTACTATATCAGCTTTCTTTTCTTTTCTTTTCCTGAATCTCTCTCTTATCATCAATGTGATTATTTTTGTGCACTCTCTCTCTCTCTTATACACACACAACACACACACAAAATGAGTTTTGGATCTCTTTTTTTTTCTTTTCTCAATCTCTCTTACTATATCAGCTTTCTTTTTCTCTCTTTTCCTAAATCTGCTCTCTCTCTCTCTCTCTCCCTGACACATACACACACACTGTGATGATTATATATATATATATATATATGATTATATATTATATATATATATGTATATGTACAGTGTGTATATATATACTGATATATATACACACTGTGGTGATTTACCAGTGCTTTTTTTTAACAAGTGCTGGCCAATGACAAGGACCAAGCAGGTGACCACAGAAGTCAACAGTGGTTTCAAAAGCAAACATATGCCCCACACAAACACCCATTCACATGACCCAGCAGGTCAATATTTTGTCCTCTCCCTCAGGACATTGTGAAAACAAATGTATTCATTTAAAATGTATTCATTTCAATGAAATATAGGGATCCAAATCAATGTGTGAATCAAAGTGTGATTTTATATTATGACAGCTTCAAACTCAGTATGCTTTTGGCTAACAGTACAGTTAATGAGGCCTCTGATATTGCCAATTTCAGCCTGGTACCTCTTAAATGGGTGCTCAGGTCAAATTGTGTACCTCTTAAATGAGTGCCCTGGTCAAATTGTGTACCTCTTAAATGGGTGCCCTGGTCAAATTGTGTACCTCTCAAATGGGTGCCCTGGTCAAATTGTGTACCTCTTAAATGGGTGCCCTGGTCAAATTGTGTACCTCTCAAATGGGTGCCCTGGTCAAATTGAGTACCTCTTAAATGGGTGCCCAGTACATTTGAAATCAGTAAATCAATGAATATGCAAATACATTCTATCTTATGTTTAAGTCTTAAAATAATATACACACTATTAACAGAGCGAGACTCACACACACACCACACACACACACACACTCACACACAGAGAAGAAGAGAGAGAGAGAGAGAAAGAAAAAAACAGATAGACACAAAGAGAAAAAGACAATAAAAGAGAGAGAGATTTTAGTAAGACATTCTAGTCCATCACAGTTTTAAACCAACCTTATGTTCACAAGAAAGAGCCGACCGCAGGAGGCTTTTAACAGCACAGTTAGGCCCACTCAGGCCTGTTGTAAAACATTAACTACATTCTTAAATCATCACAGCAAAGGGTCTGCCTCACAGATCACCAAAGCCACATGACAACCAAAACGCTGGGATTTCTGTAAAGATGCTTTGTGGTTGTTGTTTTTGTAAGGTTAGAGCATCCCAACAACGGCCTTGAAAAAAGCAACAGAACATGAAGAACCACAGTATCAAAAGCATGGTGTTGCCCATATACTTAGATATCCATTTAGCACTGAGCTAGTTCTCCTAGAGCATGTTACCATGTGTGAATGCTGCATCAAATATCATGCAATGTAACAAATACAAGTACAACATCAAGTTCAAGGAAAGCTGAAACAGAAAGTATTTCATGAAAATGCAGTATAGCACCTTAGACTGGATGGAACTGACTTGTGATCAGACTTTTACTCTCCGGAGCTAGACTTTTACATCTCTGTCTAAGACAACACTTGCAAAAGGAAGCTTATTTGGTTAAGGTTAACTGTCCATAAGAATGCGCTTCCCTACAGACAGTTTCAAGAGAGTCCAAGTAGCTGGTCCCACAGGGTTTCCAAATGTACCATTCCATAATGTTATCTCAACGTAGCGGAAGTTTGGAAATGAAATTGAACATTCAAGCGTTGTCATTGTCTTTATCATTGAAATGGTCTGTAGAGCCAGTCACTGTAAGTTAGCCATTTTCTTTTGTCTAACACAAATCCTCCAATGCAGGCATTTCAGTTTGAGGAAAAACCTAACTTGACTGCATATAATGGTTAAATTATGCAATGAGTATGGCTTTTGAAATGGTGGTTACAACAGCACGTATAGTTCTAGGAATTAGGGAAGCTTATGTACATATACTGGTCATAATAGCCCTCATTTTGGCATTGTTCCAGCGTTTCATTTTATTGGGAAGTTGGACCGAGGGATTGGATTTAACAGCCATAGGCCTATGTTGATCTATGCCCCCTGAAACTGCATCTGGTTGACAATAACAGAGTGTTCTATATGTTTACAGCGGCACCAGAACATAATGTACCCTAATGTAATAACATAATAAGCATCTATGATATGGTGACCAGACCGCTGAGATGAAAATCCTCAAGTTTCCTATTTATGCATTTAATATCATCAAAATCAGCACTTATTTAGCTTAAAAAAGTGGGTTTTCTTGTATTTTACCAGGGAAAATTTTCTGCTACACAGAAAATTGGGGACGTCTGGTCTCCCAAATCTATGATTGAATATCTAAAATATGAAAATGAGTCCCTGGATAGCATCATAACCACCCACAACATCCTCACACCAATGCACACACTCACACACACACACACACACACACACACACACACACACACACACACTCTTACACTTATCCATACACTCATCCATACAGTGAGTTTCAGATGTCTGGTGGTTGGTATATGGACTTCACCTATAACACACACACACACACACACACCACACACACCACACACACACACACACAGTTAGGTGTCTGATGGTGGTTGGTATGTTGCTGACATGGCTTATAAAAGACTGATGAGGCTCAGCTTTCAGACCTAACAGGGCACTACACCACTGATGAGAGATTACAATGTGTGTGTATGTGTGTGTGAGTGATCACATGTGTGTGTGTGTGTGTGTATGTGTGGGTGGGTGTGTGTGTGGGCCTGTAACTTATAGCATAAGCTGAGGGTTTGAGTGACCCTGACCTTACCCTGATCATGACCATGTAAGGCCAAACACTGGCCTACTTTTGGCTTACCCACATCACAAGGAAATACTCACCTAAGCCCTTGTGTGTGTGTGTGCGCGCGTGTGTGTGTGTGTGGTGTGTGTGTGTGTGTGTGTGCATGTAGGAGTGTGCTATTGTTTGGTTACTGCATGTAAATTGGAAATAATCAATTAAGGGCCAAAAGCACTCACACACACGCACAGTTTACTTATTAAGACACACACACAGGCTATACAAAGACATACCACAAACACACACACACACACCTACACACACACGTGCACCCACACACGTGCACACACACACGTGCACACAAATACACACACTCACACATGTGCACACACACACACACACACACACACACACTCAGTGTTGAAGGAAACATCTGTAACTACTGGAGCAAACCACACATAGCTTGCAGTCGTCCCGGTACCAAAGTACAGCACACACTGTTTGTTGCCTGTTTACCTTACCTAGAGTACGTGCCTTGTGCCACCTGCATGATGTCGATATCTCCTTAATTGGCACAATGTGCATTTATTTAACCTGTGGCCTCATCTGGAGCAAGATCGAGCCAAGCTAAAAAAATCTCTCTTTTTTAACCCCTGATCTTTCAAAAAACTGAAATGTGAGAAATAGGTCCTTAAAAATCTCTTTGAGAATGTAGGCTACTTGTGGGTTGAAACTGTTGAAGGCTAAATATTTATTTATGCATGTGTCTAAAGTTTACTGGATGTGTGTGTGTTTGTATGTGTGTGTGTGTGTGTGTGTTTGTGCTTTCTCATACTTGCATGTGTAATTGGATTTATAATCAATACCAAGTATCTGCCAAGTTGCAACTCCCACACTGTGGCTGTAAACATGAAAGGTTTTGCAGGTCTGGTCCTATGAGATCCTAGCGCATTGATCCACCCCCTACGCCGCCCCCTTTCCTCCGAAAAAAAAAAAAACCCAACAAAAAACCTCCCATTTTCCCCTAGTCGTCTTTCCCCCAGTCCAACCATCTCCAGTCCTGCATCCTCCTCCCCAAAACTCACCCCAAAATAATTACCCTACCTCCCTCTCAGAAGCAGCCACAAACACTCTCCAGATATGCAACAAACACACACACACACACACGCCATACGCATGTGTGTACTTGCACACACACATAGGCACAGACACACACACACACACACACACACACACTCACACTCACACACACACACTATTGCCACCACCTCCATACACATACGCGTACTATTATCACTTTCCTCAAATACGCACACACACACACACACACAAACACACACACACATACTCACACATCAGACATACTGTCTATATTGTGAATATTGTCCTTTGTCTTTATACAAAGTGATGGAGAATGTCTGTCCCAAAACACACAGTGCTGTTCTATCTCTTTCTCAGTTTGATGTCATGTTTACTTAGTAACAACAAAGAGAATGACCTTACTGACACAGCTGATGCATGCCATGAAGGCCAGGTATTGCACTGTGCGACTTTAGTGTTGTTATGGGGAGATTTCTGACCCTTTGGGTCAGTCTGAGATAGATTTGGTTGCCCAAAAACATGATGAACACCCAGTGCATTAACAGGAAGTAGACAAAAGATCACCTCAGAGGCTGATCCTACCTCAGAGACTCCGAGACTGATACATGTGTTATGTTGTATTAAAACCAAAAAAAAAGACAGATAGATAGATAGATAGATAGATAGATAGATAGATAGATAGATAGATAGATAGATAGATAGATAGATAGATAGATAGATAGATAGGGGCAATTCCATGCAAACTGTCACATCTATAATGGCAACACAATGCCATGGTATTTGTGTGATGTGAATAATTATGTAAAAAGTTTCATAAAATTTGTTGAAAAGAGTGAATGCTCAAATTTGATGTAATCATCATTCACATCACACCATACCATGGCATTGTGCTGGCGTTATGGACGTGACAGTTTTACATGGAATTGCTCATAGGTAGATAGACACTTTCTTTATCCCATAGGAAATTCAAGTGTACAAGGTCTGCGGACATCTGGCTTATGCACAAATGTTTCAGGCGTAGACTATCAGTCTACTCAGGTTAAAACAGTGCACTGCACTGGAAACTGAGGAGAAGGGAAACCCCTGTATTCTAGGATCCTAGTAGTTGCCGTTGAGGTATCAAATCCCTGTAAGTGATTATGTTCTGAATGACTCAGCGAAATAAGTGTGATATCTTCACAGATCCAGGTTTGATCCATCTTGTCGCTGTCATGCTGTGCCATGTGTTTTTTACATGTTTAGATTAGCCCGGTAATGATCTACAGCATGACTCAGCAAAAAAAAATCCAGGATCACCCCTCCTGCAGCAACGGGTTTTGGTCAATGTGAACCTGCTGGTAATTCCAGTGGACACAGGCCACTGCACATCCAGATGCTGCAGTGATCATATTTATTTCCTCCTGTCTCTCCCTCATCCCTCACAGCATGTGGTCAGCTTTTAGTGCCGCAAAATCCCCTGGAATCTCAGGTCAGGTGACATGGTTGGGGGGGCGGGGAGTCATAAGCAAGTCTCTAAGTCACCACCCCACACACCACTACCCTCACACACACACATGCACACACACGCACACACACATACACACACTCACACACACACACACACACATCTTCTAACACCTCTCTTGAGAAAAGGGGCTTTCGGCAGCGGAACAAGTTCTAAGATGCAGTGCACCAGTAATGCAAGATTAGAAAAAGTGAGGACAAGGAAGCAATGGCATAGTTTAATGTTACCAAAAAAACAGCTTAAAAATGTTTTCAGTCATAAGTTATAAAGATATATCTTATTTATGCAGGCTCACAGACATTATATTAGACTGTGGTCTATTGCAAAGTATGAGTCTGATGTCTAAAAATATATTCTCGTCTATCCAGTCCTGTTATGTAGATCATGTCATCTGCATGTGAGTCCAGATGGACTTGGAGCATCTCCTCTTTAGACAGCTTGCACAGTACCTGCTTTTCAGACATAGACACAACAGACACAACAAAACTCTGAACTCTATGTTCCCTGAATTGTTCAACAACAATAACAATAGGTAACAGCAAAGCCAGAAATACTGTAAAACAGAACATGCTGCTACTGGCCTGACGGGTCTGGAAAAACATTGTTTGGTAACTGCTGTCCGATGCAGAACCATATGGGGCTCTGCACTCACCAGCCAGTCGGAAACACAATAGGATCCAGATGGAGGTTTTGTGTGTGTGTGTATGTGTGAGTGAGTGAATGGGAGAGTCACAGAGAGAGAGAGAGAGTACCACCTCCTTATTGGACCTATGGCAGTGAGCACTGACAACACTCCCTCCGTGCTGTCAGCATCCTGTTAATCAAAACACATTTCAGACGAAATCATCACAACAATGCAAAGCATCACAGCAAAATCCACATTCTCCACACTCGGAATGCTGCAATTAGTGCTATTACTCTGGACAGAGAAAACATCAACAACAAGATGTTTTTCCTTGTCTGTCTGTTAGATTATCTAAATGTTTCATTGAATGTAATATACTACATACCATATCATATACAGTAAATTAAGACAGTTGTATTATGCTAGTTCAAATATATATCATATATATCATTTATTATATATATCATGACAACAGTTATAGCACTAATGCACCATCCCAAGTTAACATCACTAATAGCTAAATTATGTAAGTAGTGATTTCTGCATTGAAACTGGTATTGGATTTTATTGATGGCCTCACATAATGTATTTATCATACTGGCACATAGTGAAGGATGTGGACTCATGTGGACAGTTTTCTTGCCCCTGATTGGTGAATGGAATACCATCTCCTCGGCCATAGCCAATTAGAGGGTGAGGATTCATGGGTATGCAGTGAAGTGGGGGATCTGAGGACAGACTGTCTCCAGGCTGTCTGTCTTAGCATCTCAGCCTCTCTGGAAATTACACCCTCGCCCCCTAGTGGTGTAGAGAATGGTCAACATCTACTCAAGAATTCATTCAACAAGTGGTTGTTTCATTCTTAGATTAGATGGAACTACATAGTGCAGACAGTCAGATGGCATCCAAAAAAAAACATTATAGAAACAGATTTCAGCAATATTTTTAATACTGAATAATGATTAGAGTGTTTTGTGAATTTAATTTATATCTTAGGTACTTCACCATCATTCATGCTGACGGCACAGAAGGTGTACCAGTGCAAACAATGTTAAGATCTCTGAGTTACAGGCTAAAACTGGGATACTTGGTCAGCATGGTTGTTTAGTGAACCCTTTAAATACAACATTGTATTGAAACTTAGAATAAATTACATTAAAGTCAGATCTGATCCAAAGTCACCTGACTGCTAGCTTTAAATATTTTCTTCTGAATGTTATTTGGGATGTCCTTCAAAATACATATTGCTGACTTTAAGTTGATTTTTATATGCCTGTGCTTTTGAAATATAATTTAATACTTTTCCTATTGACAGGAAAAGGGCATCAACCTGACGCACATCGAGTCTCGTCCATCGCACATGAACAGAGACGAATACGAGTTCTTCATCAACGTGGACACCACCTGCTCCAAGGCCCTGGACGAGGTCATCGACGGACTCCGTCTGGAGATCAGTGGACAAGTGCATGAGCTCTCCCGCAACAAACAAAAGGATACAGGTCAGTGTGCGTGTCTGTGTGTGTGTGATTCATAAATTCACTAAATGTTTGGAGACAGAAAAGAGCATGGCAAACAATATAATTGGGTTAGTGAATAATAAAGATCAAGTGAAAAAGAGAAATATCAAAAGGAACCGCCTTGATTCAAAGAGTTAGAATCAAACACAGGGTTGAGACTGGGACAGAAAACAGGCTGCCTGGTAGCCAACTAGTCTCCACTAGTTACAGGGTTCCGTGCCGCATTCTACTCCAGATGTCATAATGGGCAATGGGTGTCGCCACGGTGATGAATGGTCCATGGCGGGTTATGCAGCCAGCCTTCATAAGTTGTTTCCAGAATCACATTAGTTTAGTTACTGAGAACAAACAGGCAGGGGTAGAACAGTGGAGTTCTCTGTGTGTGTGACACTACAGTGAACTGGAAGGCAGGGTTAGAGGGCTTTGGAGATGGCCATCCTTCACCCAGGTCATAGACACACACACACACACACACACACACACACACATACATATGTAGTCACTCATTCTCCTACTCACACTATACTATAAAAATAGATAGAAATGCTCTCACACACTAATATAACAGACATGTTATATTAATGTGTCAGAGCAGGATATGTACAGCTATAAAATATAAAACATGTAGCTTACACACACACACACACACACACACACACACACACACACACACACACAGAAATGACTCTGAGCTGTGAGCCAATGCTAATTTATGTTCTGTCGGACTGGAGACCCTACAGTATGGAGTGCCTGGGGCCAGACCACACTGGCTACACACACTCTGATACACACATACTTCCTGACACTCACTGACACACACACACGCTGCTCTGACAGCCTGGAGCCTCAGGGGTTTATGGAGACCATAAATATAGACAGGCTACAGGACACTGACAACTCACTTCCTGGTCTGGCTAACATCTCAACTCTGCTGCATAGACTTCCTGTCCTCAATATATGATACAGCTCAATAGAGGGCTTACACAGAGAAGAGTAAGTGAGAGAGAGAGGGAGAGAAAGAGAGTGAGAAAGAGAGAGAGAGAGAGAGAGAGATCTAACTCATCGAGTCATCAATTTTGTCTTGGTTACACCACCACCCTAACCCACAATACTATTGTTACAGATTTGTCTTGATTTGTCCTTGCTATGTTGCCATAGATTTATGTTTGAGTGGGTTGACAGTGAAAGGCATAGATAACTCAAAGTAAGTGTCATACCAGAGATGTTTTCAAACACAAGAAGATAGTGTTAGACAATGAGAAGACATAATCCCCTCCTCCTTTCAATCCATTTCAACACTGCCATCTACTGGATGTGGGGAGAATGCAGGGCCCCTCAAAAATTTATTTGTGTTGGCTGTAGCACAGCAGTGTTTCAGTGTTAGAGTGAAATAGTTTTTACATTACATTTACATTTATGCATTTAGCATACGTTTTTCTCCAAAGCGACTAGTTTTGGCTCAGTTGGGTATATGTGTATGTACCACACTGTTCTGAAACAACCTGAAACCACCTACAGCAGTCCCTTTTTTTCTGTAGTCTGTGAAAATAAAAGCATCCATTAAAGCAATGTAAGAGTAGTTTAATTGTGAGTGGAGTATATATATATATATATATATATATATATATATATATTTGGGTGCACAAAACAAACCCAGAGACATTCACAAAATTTGTTGGTGATGCAGCTCGTGATCCAAAACAAAATAGGAATGAAAAAAATGTTTCATTTCCTGTGTGATGTTCCTTTTTATTAAAAAAAAAAATAGAAACAAAACAGACTTTTTTCTGTTTCTTTTCAATGTTACTTCATTGTTCGTTCTTGTGATTTTCTGGATTAGTGCCATGGTTCCCTCATGAGATCCAGGACCTGGACCGCTTCGCCAACCAGATTCTGAGTTACGGTTCTGAGCTGGACGCTGATCATCCTGTAAGGCCTGTGTGTGTGTGTGTGTGTGTGTGTGTGTAATCAGGTGTGTTTGTGTGGGAGGTGAGCAGGTGGGTGTGTGCATCATTAATTTTGCATGAGGGTCAATTCTAGCACGT
Organism: Tenualosa ilisha; assembly: GCA_015244755.2. NCBI lineage: Eukaryota > Metazoa > Chordata > Actinopteri > Clupeiformes > Clupeidae > Tenualosa > Tenualosa ilisha. The sequence goes on along the minus strand of PYXC01000095.1, from coordinate 231,824 downwards.
GCTTGTGTGTGTGTGTGTGTGTGTGTGTGTGTGTGTGTTTGTGTGTGTCATGTATGTCTGTGTGTGTGTGAGAGAGAGTGCAAGAGAGAGAAAGAAAGAGAGAGAGAGAGAGACTGACAAATTGTTTGTGTGTGTGTGCATCTGTGGGTGTGTGTGTCTGACTCATACACACATGACGTTGAACCCCTGATACTGTGATGATAGCACCCTCTCTGCTCCTCTCTCTATTGTCATGGAAACCTGTCCAGGCCATGAAGCTGATGTCACCGCCTTAACTGGGCCCTGTAATTACATATAATTGCACCTCTTTTCGACTACCATTAAACTCAAATGTATTCAGCATAAGCCTCAAACACGCTACAAAGGCCTCATTTGAATATGTTTTTCAGCAGAGGACTGAATGACTAACACTTTCAAAGGCCTCATGGGTTTAGGAAATATACAATTTTGCTCTCATGCACTGTCTGTGCTCCCTGTCCAAGTCCAGGGTCAATACACTGGCCAGGTGTCAATCAGGGGATCTCATATTGTTTGCTCTTGTCTTGTCTTCTCTTTGATCCCCAGGGCTTTACTGATCCAGTCTACAGGGCACGCAGGAAGGAATTTGCTGACATTGCCTACCACTATAGACAGTATGTGTTCATCCCACATAGGGGATTCTCTGACATTAGTTTTAGTACGGCCAATGGCCAACTCCTGTTCTTCCCTCTCATCTGTTTCTTTCACATGCTAACACACACACACACACACACCCACACACACACACACACAGACATATATACACAGAAGCATTCACATACTCACACAATCACACACATATACACACACACATACACACACACGCGCACATCTTTTCCTGTTGAGCCTTTAAAGGAAAATTACCCCTAAACAAAAAGGGACAAATTACAGGGCCCCCAGTAGCAGGGCATTATTCACACACATTCATCCACTCTCTCTCACACACACACACACATACACATGTGGGCACTACAAAGAGTGCCCTGCATCATTGAACCACCCCCACTGAGGCAGTCTGCATTTGCATTGCAGTGGTCCACACTGAATCAGGAGATCTACACACACACACACACACATACACACTTTAAGCCATTTTTCAGTGACACACACCCACAATCTAGTGACACTCATGGAATAGGGTATAGATATAAGGTATAAACATGAAATAAGGTATATGAATAGTGTGTGTGTGTGTTAGTCTGTGGGTGCACATATTTTGTTCATATACATAGAGAACAATGATGACTAATGTAAACATGGGAAAATGGGTAAATGATTGTTTTAATGCACAGGTATATACAGTAAGCATGTATAGATAGGTATATTTTTAAAGAGCATGTATAGATAGGTATATTCTTGTGTAGCATGTATAGATAGGTGTACTCTTAAAGCCTCCCTATGCAGGATCGGACATTCCTTCGCTGTTTTCTCAGTCTGTGCACTTGCATTTTTCTCTACAGAGCTCCCCCTACAGCTTCGGACTAAATATTTTACAACACTGCCGTTTCCTCTTTCTCTATTCCTCCGACATCGGTTTTCTCTGTTTCTTTTCTTTGGCTGTTCCATGATGAATGTTTCAGCCCCCTTCGCTACGTTGCGTTAATAGCTAGCTGGTGCCTATCTGGGAGCGTGTTTGTGTGTAGTGCCGTAAAACAATCACAACAACAACTTCACAAGGCTCCGCAACACTTGGCCGCGGCTCACAGGCCAAACCTTGCATTTTCCTTATCTCAGCTCAGATGCAATATGGAGAGTCATAACAGCCACCAATATAAACTTTTACAGAACCACCACAATGACTCAAACTGTTAAATTAAGGTAAATTAAGCTAAAATAGTTGCATAGGGCCTCTTTAAATGCAGAGGTGCGTGCTGTTGATGTAAAGGCGTATGCCGTGTGTCTCTGTATCACAGTGGCCAGGTAATCCCTCGTGTGGACTACACGGCTGAGGAGAAGGCCACATGGGGCGTGGTGTTCAAGGAGCTGAAGACGCTGTACCCAACCCACGCGTGCCGCGAGCACAACCGTGTCTTCCCCCTGCTGGAGAAGTACTGCGGTTACCGCGAGGACAACATTCCACAGCTGGAAGATATCTCACGCTTCCTGCAGTGTAAGATGGATTCACTCAACATATGTAGCTCTAAAGGTTTTATGAATAATTTTGTTATTTCGCTATTTGTTTGTACGTCATTCTCATACCTACTGACAGCACTCAGCAACATGAAACAGCATGACTACAGGTTAATTCACTCCAGATAATCCCTCAAGTGTCACACCGACATCTCTAAAAGTTTTACAAAACATTGCGTATTGCAACTCCTGCCTTGCTGAAGTGGTAAAACACATGCTGTCTGATATCCTTAAAAATACAAAGAAATTTACAAACCATCTCACAGACTTGTTCTGAACACCAGTAGTCTATGTGTGTGTGTGTGTGTGTATGTGTATTTGCATGAGTGTATGTTACTGACTGACACAGCTGACTCACACTTTCATTGTCACATATTGGTCATCTCTTCCATTTGTGGCAGCATAAGTGCCCTACTTCCTTTTCCATTAGCTTTGTGTACACACACACACACACAACCAAACATGGACTCACACACCCTTCCCTCCTCAGCATGCACAGGTTTCCGCCTGAGACCTGTGGCAGGCCTGCTCTCCTCGCGTGACTTCCTGGCCGGACTGGCCTTCCGAGTCTTCCACTCCACGCAGTACATCCGCCATGGATCCAAGCCCATGTACACCCCGGAACCGTGAGTAGCAGCTCCGTTTGGTTCCGTTCCAGAATTCTAGAGAGAAAGCTTTTTTTTCACCCAACTGTTGGTTAATATGATTCCTCTGAGCTGGTTCATTAGTAACATTGTAGTTAATACAGACTCTACCTATTTCTCTATTAGTTGGCTTTTAAACTGTGTGTGCACTGAAGGAGGTGGTGTCATGTCCATGAAATAGCATTTTAAATGAAATAACTCTACAGTTATAAAAATTCTCTTCTCACTCTCCGTTGGTCGGTCATTCATCCTTGTTCTGTGCAGTATATACAGTGTATGCCACATTTACATAACCTTTATGCTATATCTGGCACCGCAGTAGGCAAACCCTAACCCAGGCTCCCAATCTCCTGCCTCCTCCTCACAGGGATATCTGCCATGAGCTGCTGGGCCATGTCCCTCTGTTTGCTGATCCCAGTTTCGCCCAGTTCTCACAGGTACGGCCAACACTTTCCCAACACACAAACACCTTCTGCCACCTAGCAGATATAATTCTTAAATGTTGTTCCAATTACTGATGCATAATACTGTAAACCCAGGAACCAACCCAAGGTCAGTCTCTACTGTCCTACCTGAATACAAAAAATACAAAAATACAAAAATGTCCAAAAACCTAAAACAAAAACAAGCTTATCAAAACTTAAACAAAAAACTAGCAACCAAAGTGAGGGTTTGTAGCTCAGTGGCCTAAGGGTTTATGGTTCCTCATGGAAGGTTGCCAGTTCAAACCCCAGGAGGTTGTGCGCACAGGCCAAGCAATGCTAACAAGTAAGTTAGACAAACTGCTGCATCTAAGGAAGTGTGTGAATGTAGTGCCTGTATCAACTGTCTCCAGACATTTTTTTTCGATGCAGCTGTTGCAGTGGAGAGGCCAGTAAAAGTGGTAGTAAAATCAAACGCAATAGCATAGCTGGCTAAGGCTAGATCAGAAGATCTCTGGGACCATTTCCTTTGTCATATGCGGGGATAAAGCATGGGTCCAGGGGATAATATTACCATTGTTTATTACTGTGTAATAACTGTTTTGTCTGCGCAGGAAATTGGTCTGGCTTCCCTGGGTGCTCCAGATGACTTCATTGAGAAACTGGCCACGGTGAGGACGACTCAGTTTTAGGATATTTCATCTGAAGTTGTTGCTATTGAGATATATAGTACAACAGTAAAAGTTAAAACACAAAGCGGGTGTCTTACGTTCACCTGTTCATTTAGTAATTATATGCTATTATCGATTATTAATATGTTATTGTCTACAAGGACATACATTGATGTATGCCACAGGAATATTTCTCTATTTTATTCAAGAATTATTTTCAATGACAAAGATAAGGGTCACATTATGTAGTTATAGGCCATCCTTCAAATGTGGACCTGTACCTTTGTGTGACTGTCAATTGGTGTGCATGTTTGTGTGTGTGTGGATTTGTGTGTGTGTGTGTGATTGTGTGTTAATCTAGAATTACAGTAATGACTGCAATGAATGCGAAAAAAAATTCTGAATTAAAAATTCTGAAAGTTCTGAATTAAACCGACTGGAGGTATGAGCTATCCTGTTGACCTTGGCCTCTGTATCTTACAGGTGTACTGGTTCACTGTTGAGTTTGGCTTGTGTAAACAAGGGTCAGATATCAAAGCTTACGGAGCTGGACTACTCTCATCTTTTGGAGAACTACAAGTGAGTGTTTGGACAGGATACAGAGTCAGAGAGAGAACTTGAAAGAGAGAGAGAGAGCATGAGAAAGAGAGAGAGAGAGAGAGAGAATAAATAAAATTGAACTGAATATTTTAAAACTGAATGTTAATTTCCTTAAAATAGTCTAAAATTTGTATATTGTTTATTTTTGTATGTTGTTTTTTTCATACTTTGGGCCTTGTTCTGGTCCATATTTTCTTTCAAATACAGCAGAAATAGAAGCAGGCCTATCAGTAAATATAGATTCTAAATAACGGACGTTGGTTACATCAGAATTCCTATTGAGTCCCAAATGTAATCTATATTATTTTAGTGTAAAGGATGCCCCCCTGCCTAAGTGAGCTTTGTGACCCTGTTTTAAAGATAGAAACCTGGTGTGTGTATGTGGATAGTGGGTCAGTGTTCCACCGCTGTGTGAGTTAAATGTGTCAGTGGGAGACTAAATCTACGGGGGACGGGGTCAGTGGTTCAGTGGGGGAAGAGATGGATTATGTGAGTGTGTATGTGTGTGTAGGGATGGGGTATATTGTGGAAACAATGGCCACTGAGGCATAAAGTTACATCACATACAAACACACACTTGCCTCCAAAACACACACACACACACACACACACACACTCACACTCACAGAGAGCAGGAAGTTTGGATCAGTGAGGTGTCCTCTGACAGTGTGAGAAAGGCTCACACAGTGCACTTCATCATCAGTGTTTCATTTCCTGCTGACCCTGTTTGCCACAGAACCAAAGAGGGTAGATAGGCAGAGCAAGATACTTCATGACGAGCCACTTCCTGGAACCACAATCGCGCTAATCCCCCTGCATGCAGTGCAGAGGCACACTCTGTAACACTGAGCTCAAAGGCAGAACCACAGAATTTCACAGAATATTTAACAACCTTAGTTTTCTGTGCAATAGATGTATATTTCGGACAAGGTATCATGATCTCCAAACCCTCCTGCCCATTTAAGGAAACTGTTGTGATAGTATGACTCTCCACTCTAATGAAAATCATCTTTAATTCAGGTGTGCACCGAGCTTATTTTAGTGCACAGTACTATACACTACAGCCAAGCATGTCAACGACACGCCTATTTATGCAGATTGGGACTGATCCCCACTTTGCTCTCGTAGACATGAACTACCATCAAGTATCTTGCTCTGCCTATCTACCATTTATGGCAGCACTAAGCAAAGGTAATTGATTTCATTGAGAAAGTCTCAGCAGCCATGACAAGGCTTGGTGAAGAGAGGTCAGTTGTGTTATCATTTTAAAGGTACACTAGGCAAGATTTTAGTGTTACAAAAATTTCTGAAAAAAGGGGGAGCTCTGTAATTACCAGACTTGCCCCTTTAAAAATAATGGTTGGGCAGGGCCATGCAGAGACCCTTGGAAGGGCAGGGCCTCAAAAACCGTTCATCACAGCAATTAGTGAGTAGCACTATTGGAAAGGTCAGGTTGTGTAGTTCTTTGTTAAATGCATCTGATATCTGTGTGACGCTATCTGTAAAAACTCTGTGTAATCTAACCTAGAAAAATGGGTGTGTCTTCTCAAAATGCCCCTAAAGCACTCACTTCTGCATGTGCCTGTGGGATTGGAGAAGCAGCAGGCAGCAGAGATATTTTTTCAGATTGTGACAGTGAGATTGATCTCCTGTTGCAGAGATCCAACCAGCATGAGATCTGAAGCTAAACTGAAGCATTAAACTCTTATAAAAAAACTCTTTAAAATTACAGCAAATGCATCATTAATTTAAATAAATGTTTTATTTGCAATTGATAGAGAAATATCAATAATATATTATTTGTTTTTCTCAGAAAGGGTAGGACGATAGAAACATTGAAAAATGTTATGGAGGTACCAACCTTGTACAGATACTTTTGGAACTGTTCGCGTGTGTGGCACATGATTGTGTTTTAATTGATCCTGGTTCTTTTTTTCACTCGAAAGTAATTTTAAAATGTATGACCTTTTCTGACTTTTCTTACTTTTCTTCTCAACAGTACTCCTTATCAGACAAGCCAAAAGTCCTTCCATTTGACCCAGAGAAAACCTCCCTTCAGAAGTACCCTATCACAGAGTTCCAGCCAGTCTATTTTGTGGCAGAGAGCTTTGAGGACGCCAAGGAAAAAGTCAGGTAGAAATAAACCATCTATCCACGGTCAACACGCAAGTCGAACAGGCTTGGAACAGTAGCTAAATCAGTGCTAAAAACTCAAACATTGGCACATTTTAGAAAGCGATCACACACCCTTGAAAAAGCTGATGTTGTCCATCACGCTTTACTAGTGTTATGTTCTATTCCTACAGGAAGTTCGCCGGCACTATCCCGCGACCCTTCACCGTGCGCTATAACGCGTACACTCAAAGTATTGAGATGATAGACAGCGCGCACCAGCTCCAGAATCTGGCTGACACCATCACAGGTGTGTGTTGGACACATTTTGATGAGGCTACGGCTTTCTTTAAATTTGCATTATAGGCATGATATTTATAACAGTCATAGACCATAGGCTACAACATACTTTTACCACAACAGTCAGTCGCTTGTTGTCACTGGTTTAAGTGATTAAAAATAGTTAACAGCACGAAATTGGAACAATTACAGTAAATTTCTCTCTCTCTCTCTCTCTCTCTCTCTTTCTCCCTCCCTCCCTCTTTCACTCTCTCTCTCTCCATAGGTGACATGGGCATCTTGTGCAACGCCTTGCGTAATCTGCAGTAATGGTTACGTAAAAATATTGTAAAGATACGGATGTTGTGAGGAGTTTGGGTGGAAATCGTTGACATACCCTTTTCATTTATTCAAAACCGAGCATATACCAGCTTTAACAATTGCAAATCTTAATAGCCTATTCTGTAGTGTGATTTCTCTCAATGTATTTTTACCATGTATTCTAAAAATGTTCATATTGTAGTGTATTTTATTATGTGTAGAGTTCATGTATGCGCAGTGAAAAGAGGGCTTCTTGTCATTCTGCGGTATTTCTTAACGCTATCGACACGCACAAATCTTTGTAAATAAACACATTATATATTCTTTATACAACGCACAAATCTGGGAAATGAATTCAAGCAGAAATGTATGTTCATTTTAATGACATCAATCACTCGAGTATTCTGAGTTAAAGCGAAAATTGTTTGTGCCTACCTTCAAATGAGGCGGAAGCTTGTCTGGCTGGCTGCGTCTGCAAGGCTGGGGATAATAACTGCAATTTCACAAATAAGGGGAGCCAATTGAATCACACCAGAGTATCATTAATTTGATTACTCTATTGTGTCTTTGATCTGTTGAGTAATACATAACGAATATATTTAGCGTAGGCTACTTTTTCCATCTGTGTTTATTTACATTAAAGAAAAAACAGCAAACACACACAAAAAAACTGTGAAGAAAGTGCACAAAATTCGTAGTAATGAGATTAGTGATCCGTTAAGATGGACGGATGATTGTCAGACGTAATGACATAGCTTGTAGGTCTATTTCAAAACGTCTTCTAGATGTTATTGCTTCGCCTATTGCTTATGCGGTATACATAAATACTTATATATGAAATTATTCTTTTAGAAATGTATAAGGATGTGCATGCAATGTACCTGATTCCAGAAATAAAATGTTTCTTCACTTTTGTCCCACTTTGTATATTGTCTGTCACTGATGCTTTTCAGTCGCAATAAAACGAACACAATTCAGTACCCTGGAGAGCACCAAATTAGTGAGTTTCAAATGATCAAAGGAGACTTTCATTTGTTTCTAAATAAACATTTCAAATGTCACGATTCACACACACAGAAAACATACACTAAATTGTGACGAATCATTTTGGTCCATTTTTGCATTTTAATAGATTGACGTGACACTTTGGGCACTAAGCTATTTTGGTTCCATCAAAAAAGATCGGGATGATCATGACGCACCTTGACATAAATTCAGACGCGCACTTGCGTAACTAATTACCATAAGTACTTCTGCTGGTGTCATATATAAAGATGCGAGGCCATGGTGTTGTCATAAGCACGGGGAACACACCTTTCAGCCAAGGAGGAGAAACCTCGGGGAAGTAACTAGAGCTCACAGCTTAAAGCTTGTGGCCGTTTCCAAACAGATACCTTTATTCCAACAACCTTTACCAAAAAGAGAAAATACGTTTGTCTGCATGAAGACTGAGAGCGTCGTCCAAAATGTGCCCTTCACCGGTAGAAAACGGAGCCTGCTTGATGACGCACGGAGGGACCGCGAGAGTGGGTCCTCTGCGTCCCCGGGTCCCTCGCGCAGCAGTGACTGTTGTGTGTTTGAGGAGAAAAACGGAAAAGTTACTCTGCACGTGTTATTTGCCCTCAGTAACGAGAAAAATTCAGGGTTTTTCAAAGCGGGAAAAGTGTTTGAGGTGAGTCCACGGTTTTTTTCTAAATAAGGATAAGATATCCAAAATCAGGCTATTGTAAAATTTGGATTTGTGCGTCCATAGACTTTTGAAGCCAGACTTCTTCACGTGGAGAGCCGACCCAGAAAGTCTAAAAACAACACGTCAGACCTGGAGTTCTTCACTAAATGTGAAATCCACAGTTCAGACATCGACGTCTTCATCAACTCATTAAAAAGGGTTGCTGACGACGTGCGGACAGCCTCTGAGGAAAAAGGCAATTACTTGCTTAATTATTATTACATCATTTGGCTGCAGTGATAGGCCTATTTTCACTGTGCTATTGTGTATCATCAAGTCAATACAAACTGTATAATTAGATAACATTTTTTTTTCCAGTTCCCTGGTTTCCAAGGAAAATACGAGATTTGGACAGATGCAATCATTTGGTAACGAAATTCGATCCCGATTTGGATCACGATCATCCCGTGAGTCTTGCTTTCTGAATAACCATGCAATCTATGCGTGTGTGTGCGTGTGTGTGTGAGAAAGACAGAGCTTACGTGCCCGCCAACCACCTAAAAATTCGCTAATCTCTTTCTAGGGTTACAGCGATAAAGAATACAGAAAAAGGAGAGCGTTTATCTCGGAACTAGCATTTAATTACAAACAGTAAGTCACCTCGGTGTGCATTTATAATACACATCAGAAAATATAACAATTTGATGTCTCGATTTGGCCATTGCCAGTACCTCAAACATTTAGCATGAATTCACTTTTTTATTTATTCATTTACACCATTGCTGATTTTTGTATTGACTTTTAACATTAAATATATCCCGTAGGTCTACTTTAATATTAAGAGGTCTGCTTTCACTATCTCTTTAAGTACTTCATTTAGCTTAGCCTTGGCCTACTAAGTGAGATCATATACCCCTACTTTTGACACAGAATATGTATCACTGACACTGAACTTAATGTTACTGTAAACACCGATGGTGTCTGTGACGATATAGGTCATTCAGTTGTCATGACTTCTTTTTCCGCAGGGGGGAGTCCTTGCCCAGGGTAGAATATACGCCTGAGGAAATTGCCACTTGGTAAGCCATGAGTCAATGAGTCATGAATACTGTGTGTATTTTTCCTAAGGGTCAACCGAGTACTGTAAGCACAACCTTATGTAGCCCATAGAAGCATGCAAATACCATGTGCTCAGTCAGTTCCATTCCTCATCAACCCAGCAGTTTCTGTTTTTGGTCTTTTCAGCTTAGCTGAAATGATGGTATGTTTGTTTGTAAAATAACATTCTGAATGGAGAACAGGCCACCACACTGCATATCTGATAGACTACAGCATTATGATTCCTTTAATGGTGACCTGCTGACTGCATAGTGTATCTATGGAGAATCTTCAGTTGCTTTATTGCAGCGGTTCCCAAACTTGTAACTACCGTGTATCCAAGAGACACTCGATGTTGTACTAGGTGCCCCTGCACAATGGACAGGTTACTACAACAACTGATATTGCTGTATAATTATAGCTGCACAAACATACAGTATAAAGTATTTTGCTGCATAACAATCATGACACGGCAGTTGTATTGGGAATCGTTTTAGGGCGAGATCTTTTCCCACAAACCTGAACTTTATCTTTATGCTGGTGAGAGCTGAGAACCCATATCCAGATTTCTTTGTGTATCCCCTATGACTGATGCATGTACCTGTTTGACAACCACTGCTCTATCAACGGAACAGGCGGCAGGTGTATCGGACTCTGACCAGCATCTACCCCACCCACGCCTGCAGACAGTTCCTGGACGGGCTGCAGCAGCTAGAGAAGGAATGTGGCTACGCTGAGGACAATATCCCCCAGCTCAGAGATGTGTCCGCCTTCCTCAAAGGTAAGGACGACATTTAGAGCATGCATACACCCAGAATTAGGAGAACAGAAGTTTGGAGCTCTCCAAACTTGTGTGTGTGTGGCCTCATAGAGTTGGATGCTGAGATCTGGTTGAAAAGAAAAGAATACAGTGAATGTATCAGTCTGGCTGGGCCTTCACTCACCTGGAAGTGATCCAACTGTGTCAAAACATTTTGACCATGTACTTTTGTCCTGCACCTGATGGATTGGTGGGATTCTGAAACTGAAAAAAGTCATAGAGCACAGAAGCCCCCCTATATTGTCTGAAGAAGTGGGATCCCATACTTAGACCAATCTGCTGGCAACATTTTAATTTGAGGTGTGCCCACATCAGTGAGATCTTGTCAACCAGATGTCTATGGGCTGTTTAATTATGTCTAGGGTGTAGGGGAAATAATGACGATATACTGGCAAACTTTGATGTTATTTTAATCATCTTGGATAGAAAGGTCAAGCATTACATTGAATATGTTACATTGAATATAATGAATAATGTTAATTGTTAATGTATTTTTAATGTTTCTTGGCAGACACTTGATTCCAAACAACACTAGCTTGCAGTATGAAAACTACTGTTCTTGCAGTGTTACTGCCATTTTTACAGCAGTTACAGCGGATTCAGAGTTAATTTGCACACAAAAACACTGCATGCACTACATGTACTTATATCAGAAATGCAATATTTTGGACATGAAAATATTATAGAAATGTAAAATATACGTATAGTAAACATAAACAGAAACAGCAGTTTTTCTGTCATACTACTTTGTGTGGGACATGCCTGTAATTAAATAAATGTTCTCTTTATTAATTTTTTCCTAAAAGGTTAGATATTTTTTTCTTTGTTTCACTTTTCATTGGCTTTGGGCACAAAACACTGAGGCTAAAAGTTGTTTGAGGATAGAGAACAAATTACATTTAGTGTATTAGTGTACATTTAGGCCTTTCAGTTCCTGTCATTGTTTATAATGCTAATGTTTATGTATGCTTAGACTGTTCATAGAATCCAAGGCTTCCTTTCCACACAATCCATAAAAAATGTTGATATTTGAATTGTTAGACATGATAAGTTGCATATCTGTGTGATGAGATAGACTTGATAAGTTGATAAGTGTGAGTGTGTGTGTGTTCTGTGTCCCCTCACACAGAGAAAACAGGCTTCCAGCTGCGTCCTGTAGCAGGTCTCCTCTCGGCCCGTGACTTTCTGGCCAGTCTGGCATTCCGAGTGTTCCAGTGCACGCAGTACATTCGACACCCCTCTGCCCCAATGCACTCCCCAGAACCGTAAGGGACTAGAATGTTGTAGAATGAGCATTCTTTAGCATGCCTGAATCCACTGAATACAACAGAGAATGTTAGAGCCTTGCATTACTGAAGATCACTTTTGACATATTCCGGAGAGAATCAATCCATAGTCCTGTATCAGTCACATAGGGCTGTCACTAGGAAAAAGAACAAAAGCATTTAATACAACATAGACAAAATAGTGAATTAGTAGCTAACAACTGAATGGGGCACAGAAACTCATTTTCAGTTTCACTTTTCTATGCCCCATTCAATTAATGTCAGCTGCCGGTTCACTATTCGTCTACATTATATCGTATCAAATTTTCTGGTTCTCTTTCCTGCAGACAAACATTGGGACATAAGGACTATACCATTACTGTGTCTATAGCCTATAGGTCCATGTACATACAACAATGCACTGTACAAACTGAGATAATTTTCGGTCTTTTCACAGAGACTGCTGTCATGAACTACTTGGCCATATCCCAATGCTCGCAGACAAAGAGTTTGCGCAGTTTTCTCAGGTAAACATATCTTTATATCTATGATTGGATGTCATAATACCACACATGTGAAGTCTGTCTCTGACAACTTTGCGATTATTGTAAGTGACAAGATGTTTTTAACAACACTAATCTGTTACATTTAGACACGTTTCATTGGGGTTTCACTTAAAAATGACTTTGGGCAATAAGATACACTGAAAATGCTTTTGGATTTGACAGGAAATTGGACTGGTGTCACTGGGTGCATCTGATGAGGACATTGAGAGACTGTCAACTGTAAGTCAAAACTTATGCACGTTTATACATAAAACCGTTGCACAAAATTAGCTAATGGAAACCATGACTTTGCTGACCTCTAGTGGTCATGTGATTAATTGATCCAAATAAACTCATGGGTGACCAGGCAACTGAGAGCCACAACAGAGAAAGTAATAGCTGAAAACAAACTGTATACATTATTGGAACAAACTTATTATACTAAAGTATACTGTTAACCGTGAACATGTAAATACCTGAAATGTGTGAATGTCCTGGATTCGTACTGCAAATATCATTTGAACATATTCTCTGAGAAATGGATGGTATACTCACAGTAGTTAATAATCATGGATAAATAACCTGTCACCACTAGCTAATTTATCACATGGCCTCTGTCTGTGTGTTTAATATTATCTGTCTTCATTGTAGCTGTACTGGTTCACAGTGGAGTTTGGCCTTTGTAAACAAAATGGATCAGTCAAAGCCTACGGAGCTGGATTGCTGTCTTCCTATGGTGAACTCCTAGTGAGTGTGATTCTAGAACTCTTTGATTCTAAATTCCATCCACCTGAAATTCTATCTTTTGTGAAGGCGCGCTGCAAAAATCCCCCATATTGTGTTTCAAATCCTAGTATGCTCTATCAAATGAACCAGAGTACAAACCCTTCGACCCAGAGGAAGCTGCAGTCCAGCCCTACCAGGATGAAACATACCAGCCCATATACTTTGTGTCTGAAAGCTTTGAAGATGCAAAGGGAAAACTGCGGTATGTATAGCTACTTGTGTATCCCAATGTTGTGTGTGTGTGTGTGTGAGCCCATACATATGCTCAGGATAAGGAGCAGTATAAATTGTCTAAATTTCGCAATTTCTGATTGGATCAGACACATTCTGCGCGTCACTAGGAGTGAGGATATCCCACGATATACCATGGGTGACTCTTCACAGCTAATAATCACTCCGCATTTTCTATTTAGAGAACTTCTGAGCCGCTGATTAACTAAACTAAACGAAAACTAAACAGTAGAAAATACAATTCATATACAACTCAGCCTTCAGCTTTGTGCCTGCATCCAAACCACACCCTTGAGGACATCCATGAACGACCTCACTCCACCTGTGTCATATCGCTTAAATATACACATAGTATAAATGCCAGGTTAATACAAATGTTGCACCTGTTAACATAGTATGAGTAGCAGGTTGTTGGCATGGATGTTTCTAATATAACAGTATGCATAGAAGACAGAAAAACAAACAGACGACTCACACAGTCAGAATGAATAGAGATATACAACCAGAATAACAGTGTCACTTTGTTTTGGCCTGTCATCAACACATACTCACATAATATTTTAGTTTCATACTTATTTTCCAATTTCACTCCCCAAAACATTATTCTTGTCACTTTACTGAAGCCATAAAAATATTCCCTCACTAACAGAGAGGCCTTGGTCCCTGTATAACGAAGAAAGGAGGAGGGGGGAGGGGTGGGGGGTGGGAGAGAATGATGGCAGAGGCAGAGGTAGTCCACGTAAGTCATTCTAAGTTATTCCAAAAGACTGAAATATTACCAGTGCACACGATCCAAACAAGTGAAAACACAGTCCCCACAAGGAGTGGGAAGAGGTGTCAGGAAGTGTGGCGGTCCAGCAAAAGTTAAAGAATAGTCCCTCGCTGTGAATGGACGGCTGCATTTTAAAGATGCCATGACGGTCCAGAACTGAACACGAAACCCTGTTCTTTCACAGGCAATTTTCGTCAACCATTCACAGGCCGTTCACCATCCGGTACGATCCAATCACCAGCAGCCTGGATGTGCTCGACCGGCCTGGAAAGATCCAGAAGGCACTGGGTCAGATGCAGGAGGAGTTGAAGACCTTGTACCAGGCCCTGGAGAACCTCACTCAGAAATGAACCAAGTCCAGGGCCCAAACTGCAATCCAACATCAGCAACGCTTATCCGGCTCTTGCTCACAATGAGCGTTGAGTGGCAGGAAAAAAGAATTGTTCACTTTTTTATTTTCTTATTAAAGTTTATGTGTTTCATTTGTTAGCCTAACTGGGATTTTATGACGTTCGTTCTCACACGATGCTGATTTGTTGGACATTGTATTCAGTGTAAAAAATCTCTATGTAATTTATATACCAAATGTGTTTCTTCATAACAGTTAATGGTGATGCTATTTGGTAACATTTAATTGTTTATAACCTTTGTTTACCATGTGTATGTACAGTATGTAAGAACATGGGGATGAGAATGTATTTGTGCAAAATTCAAAACATTAAATATTTTCCTCAATAATACTTTTGGTGGCACCTGTTTTCATTGTCCATGTTAATGGGAATAGCTTTCATGTGAGCTGTAATTGTATAGTGTGTATTTGCTTCTTTGTTGACAAAGAGTGGAAACAGAGAGACACAGAGATAAAGAAAGTCAGAAAGAGCAAAAGAAAGGGAGAGACAGACTTTCCTAGTTTTTCATTCATCCCTTCTCACAAAACGTGCACTTAAATTTAATATGCCGACTTTACACAGGTTTAGACTTGATGCTGTGGCAAGAATGTTAACATATGTTAATAATGCAACATTGCATTTTATTTGATGGGATTTGAGGGAGACAGACATAGACTACACTACCCCCCCCCCCCCACACACACACACACACAACACACACATACCCCCCTCCTTTTCCAGACCAACTGTTTCCATTTGGGAAGTTCTTGGAAAGGCGATCCAGCACGTGTTCTCAGGCCAAGGGGAAAGCGCTAATTATGAGTGATTTAAGGATCACATTTCCAGCTCTGGACCCTGAGCCGTGCAGACTGAAGCCCCTGCAGGCTGGGACCAGAGACCGAGCCACCGACCAGTTCGGCTCGTCACCACGGCAGCGGCACGTCACAGCTGAGCAGACAACATCCGACCCCCCCACCTCAACCCTCCCTCCCAAGCCGCCACCAGCCAGGGAGTCATTTTTCAAGGTCATACCTGTGACACCCTGTGCTACTCCAGCATGGACAACGTGCACCACACTAACTCACTCCAGGAGCTAAAGTAGCCTTAAGCCTCCGCTCTTAAGGCTGGCTCAAGAGGCATGAAACACTGTTTGGCACTTTGGCAAAACGAGCCGGGAGAAGCCAGCTCGTTCAGTTCGTATTTCAGTTCGTCTGCCGGGGAAGCCGTCGCTTTTCCAATGAAACTTCAGGCTACATTAAATCCCCCATAAAGCTCCTTCCACACAAGCTCAGCTGAACGTGGTTGGAAGCTGCTGGGGGAAACAAGGAAGGGGCGGGGAGTAGGGGGGAGTGGAGGGCTGAACACATCCACTTCCACAGAAGAGCTCCTGGTTCCCTGCACGGCATCTCATTTTACATACTGTGAACAACCCCCCTACCCCCTTGACCCCCTCCTCCACCACCCAATCCGCAAATCCTCCCCAAAACTGCTGCGTGTTACCCAGAATCTGCCCAATCCCCAAACAAACACACGTTGCTGAGGCAACAAGATAACTCCACGCCGGCAAAACGCAGTGTTGCTCACCCAGAGCAGCGGGCCTAGCCACTAATCCGCGGCGTTTGAAGGAGAGGAGCTCTTGAAGGCGAGCCCAGTAGCCGTCGGTCGATCAAAACACACTTTCGCTTCTGGTCTGGCCCAGAGTCATCACAGCCATCTGAGAGCAACTTCCCCCACCACGTCACCCAGCAACATCATGACTTTTACAGCTTATACATGTGGGACCTGCTCCTAAGTGGGAATTTTCCCACTTCCCAGCTACATCAACACACAGTGTAGCGTGTGTGCATCTAAATAGTGCAGATACACATACTCACTGTGTATATACATTTTGCTATTGAATAGGCCTATGTGTTCCCCTTTGATAGGTGAATCAGTGACCTCAGTACTGTTCAAGCAATACTAAGTTCTGGTGTAAAACTAGTGGACTAGCTTTCTAGAAGGTACACAAAGCCTTCCAAACTTCCCAAAGCATTATTGGTACTGCTAGACAATATCAGTTGGTGTTTGATGGCAATACAGTCAGCAGTGTGGTGGATTCCTAACATGCACCCAGAACTGCATGGTGCATATCCTGGATAGCTTGTCAGAATAACACCCATTTACCTGCCTTTTGGAAACCCCTGCAGCGTGCAACCTTTGGTAACTGAAAGGAGGGGTGCAAAATGCATTTCCTTAAACATTAAATGGTACCATTTCAAACTAATTTCAATGTCTTGACACAATGAGGTGTTCTTATTACACCCAGTTCATTAGCATCTACATTGCAGCATACATTTAGAGCGTTTAGAACATTTAGAAAACATTTACAAATATATATGAGATACATATATCATGTCCATGCTACAAGCATATTTGGTAAACACCTGGAAAATCAATCAAAGAGAACATACAAGAGCCTAGTGGATCCATCTTTATTGGAAAATCCAGGTCAGAGCCAGGTCAGGTCCAAGCCAGATCGGCGTCACATCCATGCATCGTCACACAGTCAATAGTTGTCATTAGTGAAAGTGTTTTTACTTCACATCAGAAAGCCCCTCATGAAAGGACAGATAATCTCCTTGGGATATGTTCTTGTTAGTCAGCATTTGCCTGACCCTTCTGCTGCCTTTTGTTCCACTGTGGTGTGTGTGTGTGTGTGTGTGCACCTCTGCTTTGAACACGAGCAGCACGCCAGCTTCTGAGGCTGCGCTGGTTGATCAGGGTTGCCGACTCCCCTTCGCTCCTGGAGTCAAGAACCTGCCCGAAAGTGCTTTGATCCTCCAGGTTTATTGTTTCACAACCACAAGCAAGAACGTCCGATTCCGAGCACTTGGAAAAAGGGTGTGTGTAAGTGTGCGTGTGTGTGCGAAGAGAAGTGGTTTGACCAGAAGTTGTGGCCCAGGTTTAAATAAACAACATGTACTCTCAAGAACTTGGGTGAACCAGAGACTTGAGGGTTCTGAGTATTCTTCTTATGACCTCTAAAAGCCACTGGTAGGAGTAATTTCTGGTGCAATGTCTGAAGCTACCACCAGGGGGAGACCTGGATTGGCCTTCTGAGAGACACTAGTGATTAAGCGAGAGTTTAGGTGACTCATGTTTCTGAGAAACTCTCCCCTAATTTTGCACTTGCACTTTTTACTGAAAGAGACTATTATACCCTTTGGAAAATCTTCAGCACTGAGTGTGTATGAGAGACAGTGACAAAGTGTGTGAATGTGTGTGTGTGTGTGTGTGAGTAAGTGTGAAGGTACTGTGTTGCGATTGACGTCGATTTCTCTGTGCCTGCAATACACAGCTGTGAGCTGTTCCAGCTTTGTCTGTGTCTTGCGTTTTTGCGAGCGTTAGCGACAGACCACAGAGGACTTGTTCAAACACAGCCAAGAGCCTAGGGAGCGCGGTAGCATGTTATGCTTGTGGATGGCGGTTTATGCACGCCGTCCAAGAAACATAAGGTCCTGTCTAACAGGCTTGAAAGAGTGAGGGTCCTCCACCCTGACTACACCCGAGTCAAATGCAGAGAGGCACATCCCAGCACAATGGGAGCCACTGTTAATGCTTGAGAACATACAGTGCATTAATGCAGAGGTCTAGTGTCTGCAGTACTGCTCAGATCTCCAGAATGGACACACACAATCTTATATTCTGTCACTTAATAGTGAGTGAGATGTGTGTGTTGGAGAGTGTACAGTTGTCACACAGAGAGATGGATTGAGTGACCTTCATGACTTTCCATCTTGACTGGATGGCAAGAAGGTCTAGTTTGGCTAAATTGTGTGTGTGTGTGTGTGTGTGTGTGTGTGTGTGTGTGTGTGTGTGTGTGTGTGTGTGTGTGTGTGTGTGTGTGTGTGTGTGTGTGTGTGTGTGTGTGTGTGTGTGTGTGTGCGTACAGATGTGAACGTCACTAGTCTAGCTAGAAACTACTGTCATTTCATCTGTGTCATTGCACGCAACAAGCAACTGACTCATGGTTTGGCTTTAGAGCTTCATGGTCTGTGTTTCATAGGCTAGACTGTGTGTTGATGTAGCTAGGAAGTGGGAAGATTATCACGTCTGAGTCGAGGCCTTTCACTTGACAAGTTTTAATGCTCGTTGGCATGTTAGCCACAAGGCTAACATAAAGTAGACACCAAAATAATGAAGTAGGCTTCACCCATCAAATCACCCAGACACAGCAATAGCAAATTGGTCTGCAGGTCCCCTGGCAACGAACCACTGAGACGCATTTGAAAATCCAGGAACCAATCACAACTGCTTATTACCTCAATACCAATTAGCAAAAAAACCCAAAACCAACCGCTTAAGCAGCATTAGTGTTGGCATTATATAATTCAGGACCAGTAAAGCACTGTCTATGGTTAGACACTGTATTTTTTTTTCCTCCAAACTGACTGAACAACTACCGTTTAAACTGTCGTTTTCATGTATGATGTCTCTGCAGCACTTCTGAGATGTGGTAAGGGTTGAATTGCTACAATTTGAAGGAAAAATGCTGTCAATCAGTCCGTGTCCCTGTTCTCTGAGGCTGCCCAGTGCTGTCGGAAGGTATAAAAAAGACAGCATTAGGCACAACGTTGACTGAATGCGTGAACTGCCAGCTAACGCTAACTGATGGGGCACAGGAAAACTAAACTTCCTTGCCCTCATCAGTTTGCTTTGTCTGCCATTTCGCTATTTGGTCTCCGTTTTATCAAATTCTAACATTCTCATACCTACCCACAGCACTCGGCAATGTAAAACCACGGTTTGATTCACCCTGGATATTTCCTTTCCCCTTCTAATCTCATCCTGGTTACACCCCTGCAATACGAGGTCAATCACTCGTCACCACACCCTACAGCTCCATTGATGTGGGTCTCGTTCGCAAGCTCACATCGTCATTGGCAAAGATGGGAGACACTTAGCGGCACAAGGAGCTTGCCTGCCCACAGGCACTGGTGCAGGGGAATAAGACAGGCCCTAGTTGTGTAGCACTGGGTGGGGGTGTGGTGTCCCTGCGCTAATCCGTCCTCTTCACCTTTCTGTCTTTCTAAGAATGCCCAGCACACTTCTCACTACGCAGGCTCTTTTTGCGCCTGACGCATTTGAGGACCTGCATGTTTGCGTGTGACGCTTGTTTCCTGGGCTTCCTGAGCTTTTCTAAGAAATACCCTAAGTTTTACACTGTCGTCCTTTTCTTTGCTTCCCCCGCTCTCTCCCTACAGTTAATCATCCTGTCTTCATTAGTAAACGAGGTTTGCTGGGCATTTGGCCATTACTCTCCCTCTGCACTCCTCCCACTTTCTCTCTTCTCCATGCTCACCTCCCACTACCCTTACCTCCCTCTTTCTGTTATCCCTTTCTCCTCTATTCAGTCCTTCCAGGATATCTCTTCCAGACCTCTCCCTTTTCCTCTCTATCCCCCTCTTCTCTCCTCCTGTGCCCTTCTCGATCCATCAGGGCAGTTATATGTGAAATACAATGTAAGAGATGTCTAGGTGTGTGTGTGTGCATGTATGCAAGAGGGTTTGGGTGTGTGCGCTAGCAATACTTTGACTGAGACTGCACCTGTCTCAAAAGTTGAATAGGCCACTTCCTGTCCAGTTCACAATGTTGGCGAGAGTATATATTTTTATGCACCTATCCTGTCATGCATGCTTGTAGCATGTGGCACGCAAACTGAAAAACTTGGCCATCCCTGGTTTGAAGTAAGTAAAGAGTGTGTGTATGAGTGATTTGGAGCTAGTGTGTGTGTGTGTGTGTGTGGTGTGTGTGTGTGTGTGTGTATGTTCGGGCACTGCTCTCCTGCTCCTCCTCCACACTGACCCGAGCCTCACCCCTCACCAGCTTGGCAGCCTGGTGGTGTGCTGATCGACATCATCTCAGAAAGTAGCCTCTTCAAAAAAGAGCTAACCCCCCACCCCTCCCAAAACACACACACACACACGTTTGCCTGGCATCAATCCTATCTCTGCTTAACACCGTACCTTTCAGATAGAGCACACACACACACAAACACGTACATGAGTTGTCATACTGTAAGATACACTAATACACACTAAAAAGCACACACACACACACACACACATTCAAAATAACGCTTTTATTGCTAAATCAAAAACACCATAACAGAGAGAACACGTGTCAAAATAGACTATCTTCATCAATAGGTAGTGCACTTAGTTGTTCTGAAATCACCGGACAGTTCCTTGGTCACATTTCCGTCATCCAGAATGACAGTTTCCTGTCTCCGCCCGTCACACACAGTGGTAAACTGCGGTGCCAGCTGAGCCCGCCCCCAACAGTGGATGAACCAATCATCACAGGCTACCGTGAAATCACAAAACATACAGTGTAAGGCTAGTTACAGATCACAGACAAGTCTTTTATCTCCAGCATCTGAGGCAATGCATACACATGAATATCCACTTAAAAAAGGGGTATTACTACATTATCATTACTTAATCTTGAATTACAATATATAAACATATATATGCAACTAATAAATATATGTTTATTGAAATAGAGTTCAGATGCAAAACCATCTTAGTCCATCTTCAGAAATATTCAAGAATTAAGTCGTTTTTATCATAACTTCCAAGCAATCGCTATCAAACAGTTGACTGTTTTTATTAAGTAAAAACAAATCAAGCCAAAACAATCCAGTTGTAGCGGACTTACAATAAAGTTTATCAAAATTATTACAAATATTTCTGTAAATTCACGCAAATGGACGTGTATGGACTTACAATATATGTGTGTGTGTGTATATATATATATATATATATATGTGTGTGTGTGTGTTCTTCCACAGCAAAAGCAGTCACATTGACCAATTTTTCAAACCTAAGTTAGCTTTCAAATAAAAATAAGCTTTCAAACGATACCTACGTCAATAATATTGACCAACAAATTATGGAGATGAGGGCATTCAAAGTGTCAAGATGTTACAAGTCAGAAAAAGGAATAAACTGAGAAATATGGCTGTGAAGTTCACTAGCATTGTGACGCTGTATGTTCTTTTGTTTGGGCGCAGCTATTCTGAACATTACGGCTATTAACTCATGAACTACGAAGACTTTCTGCCAAAGTTTCCATCTTGCTAGCAGTCTAGCCAAACAACAGAGCCCTGATGTGGACTTTGCATGAAACATGGATATATATTTGTGTGTGTGTGAGTGTGTTTGCTGTAGCACAAGCAAAGATGCTAATGTTACGTGTAGACACTCGCTGTCAACATTTGATTTAAGTAATATTTATTTGATTATTTCTCTTGTCTGTGTGATATCCTTGCAGCTGGGCAATCAGCACACATTAAATATTACTTGGCTTATGCCATTTATTCGCACAACTGAACACACTCAACAGCTTGTGGTTCAACTATTTATTCTAGCTATTCTTCTCTACTAGCTTCCATTATTCACACACGAGCTTATGGCTCTGATTCCCAACAGAGCCGTGTAGAGAGATGTGCGGCTCTAATTCCCACAAGACGTTAGCTCCCTCTAGAGGAATTGTATGGGTATGTCTTCACATTCACTTAACTACAGTCTGTAAGTTATATTGTAAGTACAATATTGTTAATTTAGTTCTCCAAAATGCCAGCAGCCCTCGACATTCTGATTATTTGCATTTTTAAAGCTACAAATCCCGTCTCGCCTACGTTAGCTTATCACCTTAAAACCCATCCCCAAACCCACCCTATCAGCACTTTAAAATGACAGCATAATGCTGACATGAATACACCTTCTTAACAAACGCGTTTTTAAACAGTTTACGGTATGAATTTCAGCACAATATAGTATGAATGTGAAAGAGTAGGCTTTCTACACTGAACTTATGCTGAAATGCTGAATTCAACTTTTTTAGTGAACACATTCCATACCACCTCAAAAAAGCTTGCAACTTTCGACTGTATTTGCAGTACATGCAAAATCTGAATATCGGGGGAAAAGTTCTCATTTCAGTAATTCAGTGTAAAATGTTTACACATTATATAGATTCATTAGACAGTAAGGGAAATATTTCTCGCCATTATTCGTGTTAATTTTGATGATTATGGCTTACAGCGAAAAAATAAAATAAAATAATTTCTTACAAAATTAAAAGATTCTAAATCCTTACCTGTGGATGACCAAGATGGTGGACTAACAGTTGGCTACTAATCTTCCCTGGACACCCAGTGGTGGAGAAAAGATTTTCATTGGCCCTCGACCACCTTGCGGAACACAGATCAATCAACTGATCAACACTGACATCAGCACCATCGCTGACATCATCACCTCACCAGTGCAATGTGCATTTGCTGTCAACAGCCTCTATTAGCAACCCAAAATCTCATCAGAATTCTCATCACTTTGTTACTCAAAACAGAAATACCTAATGACAGCTCTCAGCAATGTCAAACAACAGGACTATTGATTGATTTCTCCTGTAACCATCATACCCATCTAGTTATTTCTCCATGCAGATTATGAGGATCAGGGTTCCCCCGTAAGTCAAACTTCCCTGACTTTTCCATGACTTTCCCCGATGAAAAAGCTAAATTTCCATGACCAACTCTATCAATAATTGCACAATATACCGCCTGGATTCAGAGTCGAAAAAAACAAGTGTTTTAAACCAGTCAATCTGTAGCCTCCATTTTCAGGTTCACGTGTTTTCAGTGCAAAACAGGTTAAACACAACAACTTAAACAATTCATGAGAACAGTTTATATGCGACCCAATAAAGACCAAGAAGGAAGCATGGAAATAATTATCACATTTTGGGGACAACTACATGCCATCACCAAAAAAATCCCTGCTATTCCCTGACTTTGTCCGCAAAAGATATCAAATTCCCTGATCCTCCATGCCTGGAACAGGCTGTATTGAAATTCCATGACCAGTAGGAAGCACAACCATGTAACACACATGCATATGTGCATAGTTTTACACATTATACCACCAAATTTGCACAAGAGCTACAAAAAGGCCTCAAACATTTATCTTTTTTTTTCGTTGTAGGGAGGTAACACTGCATGCTTATCTAACATGCTCTGTTTGCAGAGTGGATGCTGCAACATTCAGATTCATTTACATTTAGGCATTTAGTAGACGCTTTTATCCAAAGCGACTTACATTTGTCAACTATCAACTATATCAGGGCCAGTCTCCCCTAGAGCAACTTAAGGTTAAGTGCCTTGCTCAAGGGCACAACAATGGCAGCCCGGGATTCGAACCGACAATTTCCAGGCTACTAGCATGCTAGCCATGTTCCTTAACCACTACACCACCACTGTCCCTATAGATTAGATAGATAGATAGATAGATAGATAGATAGATAGATAGATAGACACATATAACATATGAGACACGGACACATATAACTTAAACACACAGACATAGACACACACAAACACGTGCGCACACAGTAAGACAAGGTAGTAGCTTACTTAAAGAGACGAGCCCGGTCTACATGGCAAGGCTTTTTCCTCTGGGGATAACTGGGCACAAGACAAAAACAATAATTAGTCATATTAGAACATATTTTAGTCACATACAAAGCCACACAGACACACATACACACACAAATACACATCCTCTCTCACCCACTTCAACCAGCCACTATAATACCAACCTAGATGGAGTTACACACACACACAAACATGCACCTGCCTGGAGCAGGTGACATCCTAACCATTACCCATATAACAGTGTGTGCCCACCATGACACAAATCTTAATGGACTTGGCATACATACGCATACACATACACATACACACACACACACACACACACACACACACACACACTCATTTGGAGTTGAAAACGCCCCACATCACCCAGTCTGTGCCAACCATGGATTTAACAATGATGAAGTTGGCATAGACACACACAAGCACACTCTGTCTGTCTCTCACCTGAAAGGAGTGACATCAAATGTAACCCAGTCCGTGACCACCAAAGTGCCAACCTTGATAGAATTGGAAAACTCACAGACCGAGACAGACACACACACACTCACCTGGAGCAGGTGACATTCCATATGACCTAGTCTGTGCCAACCACAGCTCCAACCTTGATAGAGTTGGCAAACTCACAGACAGACAGACAGACAGACAGACAGACACACACACACACACCACACACACACACACACACACACACACTCACCTAGAGCAGGTGACATCCAATATGACCCAGTCTGTGCCAACCACAGCTCCAACCTTGATGGGGTTGGCAAACACATACACACACACACACACACACACACACACACACACACACTCACCTGGGGCGGGTGACATCCCATATGACTCAGTCCATGCCAACCACATCTCCAACCTTGATGGGGCTGGCAAACCAATACACAAACACACTCACACACACACACAGACACACACACACCTGGAGCGGGTGACGTCCCATATCACCCAGTCTGTGCCAACCACAGCTCCAACCTTGATGGAGTTGGCGAGGCACCAGTCAGCTGACATCAGCGGGATCTGACCGCAGTCCAGAGACAGGATGGCCTGCTGGGAAACCAGGTCATAGAAACGAATCGTCCCCTTCTTCTCTGCAACCATCAGCTGTGGAATAGACAGAGAGACAGAGAGTGTCAGGAGGAGAACTCGACATATGTACAGTCCCCTCCAAAAGTATTGGAACAGCAAGGCAAATTCCCTTGTTTTTGTTGTTCACTGAAGACATTTGGGTTTAAGTTCAAAAGAGGAGTATGAGACAAGAGTTCAGAATGTCAGCTTTATTTCCAGGTATTTATATCTAGATGTGTTGAACAACTTAGGACATACAACCCTTTGTTTGAACCCACCCATTTTTCAAGTGAGCAAAACTATTGGAACATGTGACTGACAGGTGTTTCTTGTCGACCAGGTGTTGCCTTTAAGGTTGATTGTTCAAACATTAAATAGCTCTGCATGCCTAGTCTTCTTTTTGTCCTGGGTTTAAACCTATAAAGATTGCATTTGTTGTTATAAACCAGCATAAAGACCAGAGAGCTGTCTATGGGAGAAAAGCAAGCTATTTTGAAGCTGAGAAAAGAAGGAAAATCAATCAGAGCCATTGGACAAACATTGGGCATAGCAAACACAACAATTTGGAATGTTTTGGAAAAGAAAAAAACTACTGGTGTACTGAGCAACAGACATCGAACAGGTCGGCCAAGGAAAACAACAGTAGTTGATGACAGGAATATTGTGAGAGCTGCAAAGAAAAACCCCAAAACATCAGTAAGTCAAATCACCAACAACCTCCACAGTGCAGGGGTGAAGGTATCACGATCCACTGTTTGAAGAAGACAGAAATATAGAGGCCATACCACAAGTGCAAACCACTCATCAGCAGTAAGAATCGGAAGGCCAGATTGATATTTGCAAAGACTTACAGAGATAAGCCGCAAAAGTTCTGGAACACAATCTTATGGACTGATGAAACCAAGATTAATCTCTTCCAAAGTGACGGAAAGGCCAAAGTGTGGAGAAAGAAAGGAATTGCCTATGATCCGAAGCATACAAGCTCATCTGTGAAACATGGTGAAGATAATGTCATGGCTTGGGCTTGCATGGCCGCTTCTGGAACAGGCTCATTAATATTTATTGATGATGTAACTGATGATGGTAGCAGAAGAATGAATTCCGAAGTGTACAGAAACATTTTGTCTGCCAATCTATGGGGAAATGCATCCAAACTAATCGGGAGGAATTTTATCATGCAGCAGGACAATGACCCAAAGCACACTGCCAACAAACACACACACACAACACACTGCCAACAAAACTTCATCGGGGGAAAACAGTGGAATGTTTTAGACTGGCCAAGTCAATCACCTGACCTTAACCCCACAGAGCATGCATTTCACCTTCTGAAGAGGAGACTGAAGGGAGAAACCCCCCGAAACAAACAATAACTAAAAGAAGCTACGGTAAAAGCCTGGAATAGCATTACAAGTGAAGAATGCAATAGTTTGGTGATGTCAATGGGTCGCAGGCCTGAGGCAGTTATTGAAAGCAAGGGTTATGGGTGATGCCACAGGATATTAAATGTTATTTACTTTAAGTTTATTTGTTCCTTTACTTTTGCTCACCTAAAAATGCTGTAGTGTAACACAAGCGGTGGTATATCCTAAGTTGTTCAACACATCTAGATGTAAATACCAGGAAGTAAAAGTTGACATTCTGAACTCTTGTCTCATACTCCACATTTGAACTTTAACCCAAATGTCTTCAGTGAACAACAAAAACAAGGGACACAAACAACACACACACACACACACACCTTGAGCACTTCTGCTGGGTGCCAGCACACACTCATGCCAGGTGACCGAAGCTTAAATAATGCAGTTTCATTGCCATCTAGATCCCAAACCCTGCAGAAACAAACAAACAAACAAATAGACAAACAATTAAACTCAATACTGCTTACTTGATCAAGTCTTAAACACACATTTGTATGTAATTCTTTAAGGTATATTTATTCTATCGCCTCTACAGGAGAGTATGGGACAGGTGCATCGTTATTGTCTGTATGAGACTATGATATTATGAGACTATAGTGGAGGCAGGCCTGGAGACTGTGGTACATTTCCGCTGGTCTGAATACAATACAATGTCCATTATTTGTACAGCAAAATACAACTGAATCGGTACTGATGACAGATGAAAATAATGCAAAGGAATGAGGTCTACATTTCTGTATGTGTATGTGAAATATGACATGAAACATTTATGGTTCTAATTCAGACTATGGTGGAGCTAATTAGGCTATAGTATGGGACTGACTACTACCTCCTGCTTGACTGAAGGATATTTGAAGTAGGTGGTTAGGTGATGAATATGATTAAGTTAACCTAGAGGAAGTGGTAATCCTGCTAATAGAGTAGCCTTTTGATTTAACTCTGAGTTAAGAGAATGAGTACTTCAGGCTCTTCTTTTATCAGGTTTACCACTACCTCTGGGTTAGTTTAACAAAATTCCAGAATAAAACACACACACACACACACACACACACACACAAACACACACACACACACAGAGTAAATGGAGAAAGGAGAGGGCATGAGAGGAAACAAGTCTGTAAGTTTACGCCAATTCTGTCCTCAAATGATCTTTATCTCAAACACACACACACACACACACACACACACACACACACTCTAGACTGTACAGGATGTCTGGAATTCAATCAGTCGTGAGTTTGGGAGCTAAAAACAGCTGCTGTCAGAAGCAAACGGCGGGTCAGATCCTGAAATAAAACTTAACAAGGCCTCAATTAGGCACGGGGAAGGGAGCCAGTCGGACCCACTCAACCACCACCAACAGGGGGCACACACACACACTCACACACACACACACACACACGCGCGCACACACACACACCTGACCTCTTGTCTTATAGAAACACAAGGAGGATTAAGAGTCATTAAAAGGAACTAAACATAGCATAATCACCTGCACAAAGCCATGCGCCGCCAAAGACACTATTAGTATGAATGATGGATGTTTATAATACATTCTTCATCTTTATCTCTCTCTCTCTCTCTCTTATGCGTCATTTCTCTCCATTCACCCTCTACTCTGTCTCTGTCTCTCTACTATATCTGTTGCAGTCTCCTTCCATTCAGAAGGCTGACATGTACTGACATGACAAGATCATCTTAGCCATCCAAACCTGTCCAAACATTAGTACCGATAAACAGATTCATAACGACTATAATAATGTTACTATTCATGGTAGTTATCACATTAAGACAAATCAAATTTGAGAAGGTCTCTAAATCAATCTTTCTGTCTTTGCTTTACCCAGATCTAGTCATCTCAGTCGTTCCATCATCTATCCCAGACAGACAGACAGACAAATGCACACACATGCATGCACACGCAAGTGCACGCACACACACACACATGCACACACACACACTTTGTCTCTGTATCTAGCTCATATCAATGCATCCCATTCCTTCTCTGACACTCTTCTGCTTTTGTGCAGGCCATCTCTATGGCGCATACACACACACACTCTCTCTCTCTTTCTCCATCACTCTCTCCCTTTCAGTCTTCCACTGGTTACACCTTTAATGGTCTCCGTTCTTCCTTTTCAAATGCAGCAGTCTCCATTTTGCTACACGCACACACGCACGCTCACAAAGACAGACACAGACACACACACACACACACGCACATGCCAGAGCGCTGTTCTAACGCATGCTACACTCCAAGTACAGAGCCAAACCACCAGCTTACCACTGCACCCAAGAGAAGAGGAAAACACCCTTCCAAACCCAAACCATTAATGGCAACGAACAAGACTACCACACAGACACACACACGCACACACACACACAGCCAACTCCTCCCTCCCTTAACACACACATACAAACAATCAGGCGCCAAACCACACACACGCACACACACACACCCATACATACAGTGCACACCTTCGCATGCAACACTGCTGACAAAGGCCCATGGCATTACATAACCCCTTCCTGCTCCTCTAACCGATGGAGAGGGTGCCATTGCCAAACAATACCCCCGCGGTGGCCATGATGGTGAAGGAACTTGAAAAGGACGAAAGGAGAAGCCGAAAGCCACATATGGAAAAATAGCACCCACCCAAACTCACCAACCAACTACAACCCCCCGCCACCTCCCCTCCAACACACACACACACACACACACTCCATTACATTATCACCCACCCAAACTCACCAACTGACCGCCCGACTCACTCCCTCTTTCTCCCTCCCATGAACCCCTGCACCAACACAGGAGAGGAACCAGAGCACAGGAGCACGTTGGGGAGACAGACACACACACTCTCTAACACGCACGCGCACACACACACACACACAAACTCTCAAACACATACATCCACAAACACTCTCTGTTGTCTGGTGTGTGAGAAAGTCTCTCTCGCTCACACACACAGACACACACACACACACAGTGACACACAATGGATAGTAGAGAATGCTGAAGAGATACTGTTCCATAACAGATCTGTGGGCCAGACAGGGATAGACGACATAGAGAGTGGAGGAGAGGAGAGAAGGGGAGCGGGAGAGAGAGAGGAGGGAGGGAGGAAGGGAGAGAGAGAGAGAGAGTGAGAGAGAGAAAGGAAGAGGGCAAATAAACAGTGCTTGTGCAGTGTTCTAATGCACTCACTTCTTGACACGTCTTGCAGAGTGCGGCTGAACTTGAGTGTTAGCTGTTTGGGCCTGTACACATGCACACACACACACAATCAGGACAAACTGCTCAGCAAACTGACGGGAAAGGGGGTAGGGGGTACGGCGAGACAGAGAGAAAGATAATGAGAGGACAAAGCGAGGAAGTGTGTGTGTGTGTGTTACTGAGTGATTGAGCCTGTGTGTGTGTGTGTGTGTGTGTGTGGAACAGGTACTGTATTACAATCCATGAACTCTGTCAACTGTGCCTTCCCCTCCGATGACCTGCAGTACACCACTGTCGCCTCTAGGGGGCAAGGGTTTTGCAGCATCACTAAGACAATGCGGTGGACATGCTTTCCTAGTCCAGCCAATGGAGACTCTTTCAGCACATAAACAAATGTACAGCCAAGTCACACTCACACACAAACACACACCCAACTCAATTGTGCTTTCACACAAACAAACAACACCCTACAGATCACACCATACATTTGTGTCCTAGTGGGTTAACAGTTACACACACACACAGAAACACACACACAGAGTTTTCTGTCTGTTTCCTTGAGCCGACCTGGAGTCAGCTGGATCCAGAGATGCGTATCCAGACATAAATAACCTGTTGATGTGCTGGAACTCAACGACCCTCTGCTCAAAATAACAGAGCTGTGATGAGGAAACCTTAGCGGCCCGGCCTGCGGATTCTGCCTCTCTCTCTCTCTCTCTCTAACACACGCATACTCTCTCACACACTCTCAAGTAGATGTTCGAGGTCATACTCAGAGATTCGAGGATATCTACGTGCAGTGGGCACATTCATAGACTTTCTTGCACATAACGCACAGGCATTCATGCAACATAGATGTACACACACACACACACGCACACCCATGCATGCACACACTTCCTGTTCCATTTCAAAATGTCAGTTCTGTGTGGGTTCAGTGGAGGGGCCCTGCTCGCTCTCTCTCTCTCTCTCTCTGTCTCTCATGAACTTGATCTTTTCCTCCTCTTGCCTCCCCTATTTCCTGACCGTGACAGAATTGAAATCTTTCAGCAGATGGAGCGCCTCGGCTGTTTGCCCTGGCCACGGCCCGGCGGCGAGGGCCGGCGAGAGGCGCACAGCGGATGTTCCCCCACTGCAACAAACTCACTCCTGCTCTCCCTCGCTTCCGCAAATCCACTCCATTCAATTCAATAGGCTTCACTTTTATGACCACCACTTAGGAGGAAACGATGGGGCTGTCAAGAGTGTGAGAGACGAGAAGACAGATAACATGTGGAATCTCAACATCACCTACGGAATCCGTAATGCCGTAATAATAATAATAACAATAATAATATTAATAATAAGTTACACCTATAGTTACACCCAAACTTAAAGGCGAGACACATTCACTTAATGCTTTGATCTCTTCTATTCCAACATGTGCTTCTCTTTTCTGTATCTCTCCATCCATCCATCCATCCAGCTACTTCACAGTCCAACACCAAACCACATGTGTTACACACTGTCTATAACGAGGTTTAACACAGGAAAAGCACAGAAAAAGTCCACTGATGCTGTGTGTGTGTGTGTGTGTGTGGTGTGTGTGTGTGTGTGTGTGTGCGTGTGTGCATGCGTCCACGTAAAAAACACAATTACAGGTGAAGGTGATAGCAGACGTCTAAACCTGGAGCAGTGTGTGTGTGTGTGTGTGTGTGTGTGTGTGTGTGCGTGTGCCTGCTGGAACAGCGCTCTCCACTGACGTCACAGGAGGAGGCCCCGGTGCATTCCGGAAGTGGTTTCCATGGTTAACTCGGCAACATGGGGGGAGGTGAGGGGAGAGGGAAGAACGAGGCCAAGAACTCACAGACCTCACCGAGCTCGTTAACAGCAGGGGAGAGAGGGGAGGAGAGAGAGAAAGAGGGAGAGAGAGAGAGAAATGGACGGAGGGAAATGCTAATTGGATTTCCACGTTTAACCAATTAAGCCGGGTCCGGAGCACCAGGGAGATCGGCGGTCCGGAGGTTCCGCTTACGCAGAACCCTGCGCCACGGCGTGTTGTGCTTAGCGTCAGGTTTCACCGTGGAAACGCTGAAGACTTTCTGCACCATTAACAGAGAACAGAACATAGTCAAGACAGAGAGAGAGGGAGAGAGGGAGAGAAAGAGAGAGAAAGAGAGAGAGAGAGAGGACAGAGTGGACAGACACACACACACGTGCAAACGCACACATACATGCAAACACACACACACGTGCACACACGCATGCATGATGGCACACATGCACATAATGTAACGCTCTTTGCAAGCACACAAGACTTCCAATCTCATTTCCAGAGAATGGAAAGTGGTAAAGAGACTAGGGCAATATAAGAGGCATCTCTCTCTCTCTCACACACACACATACACACACACAGAGGGAGAAGATCTGTACCGACCTGCAAGTATGATCATCACTGACTGATGCAATCTGCTTGCCTTCCGTAGGCTCAAATACCAAGTGATTGATGTAGCTGGTATGGCCCTCTAGTTCCTACAACACACGTATGGACACACAGCACAAATCACACACACACACACACACACACACACACGAGACTTCAGCTTGCTGCAACATTTTTTCCTATTGTGTGTGTGTGTGTGTTTTTGTGTGTGTTTCACCTTTACTTCATGGCTGTCCTTCAGGTCAGAAGTTAGCAGTCTCAGTTTGCTGTCAGCTGCTGCAGTGCAAAATCTGCAGAGGGACGGACACACACCACACACACACACACACAAGCAACAAAGAAAAAGGAAATCAAATCAGAGTCTTCTCCTTCCAACTTTACATACTGGCCCTCTTCCCAAGCATTGCTGAGTGAGCTCGGAGTGTGTGTGTGTGTGTGGTAAAAACTTCATAAAGGCTGCCAGAGAGTTTTCTAATTACAACACTGCGCAAACAGAATAACTAGACTTGTCCATACCTCTCTCCATCTGTGTGTGTGTGTGTGTGTGTGTGTGTGTGTGTGTGTGTGTGTTCAATTAGGAAGATCTCACCATTCATCAAGCCCTTGAAGCCAACTGATGTCTACCATCATTCACACAATTACCCTAACTCACTCCTGACAAGGAAAACACACACACTGCTAGGAAAACACACTTACACCTGACACATTTACAGCTGTGGGAACAGAACACACACACACACACACATACAGTGTTACAGGCATAGGCCACATATCTACAGATATGTATATGTATCTACTATACACAAACACTCTCACGTCACACACTCACATGTCTTCAGCAGCGTATACAAAAACATTACACACACGTGCACAAGCATAAACAAAAAGTGCATAGGATCTGCATAGGATAGCACACCAGACATATTACTCAAGTCTGTGTGTGTGTGTGTGTGTGTGTGTGTGTGTGTGTGTGTGTGTGTGTGTGTGTACTATGTTGCACATGTTTGTATTTGTCTGCATTTACAGTATGGTACGTCACTGGGTACATCTGCACCATCAGAGATCTAAGACTTTCCACACCCCGAGTGGAGTGGTCACTCAAATCTGTCTATCTTTATTCATTTGCTCTGCTTCATATTCAAGCCTTTCATTACACTATTCCACTTCCACATAGTGCACTGAACGTTCATTTTAGATCTGGGAAAAGACTCATCATTTCACATTTGTTCTGTCCGTTTTATCCCTAAATTGTTGCGAGCTGCGTTAGTCTGTGTGTGTATCAAGCTACTGCACACACTTACAATTCCCTCCACAACAACTACTGTAAGTATCTCTCTCTCTCTGATTTTACCACTGAGGATACATGAGACTCTCTCTCCCCTTCTCCTTCACCATTCCCTCTATCCCAGCACCTTCTTCTTTTTCTCCATTTCATTCTTTCTCTTTTTTTCTCTTCTTCTTTTACACCCCATCCCTATTCTCTCCCTCTCTCATCTATTCCTCCTTTTCCTTCTCAACCTCTCATCTCCTTTTCCCGCACTTCTCCACTTTTCTTTTCCTTCATCAGTCCCCCACCTCTCTCCCGCGTTACTCTAGTTTTCCTCTCTCCTCTCACTCTCCTCCTTCACCTTTTACCCTTTTCCCTTATTCCCTCCTTCCAACCTCCATCCCTCCCACACTCCTCTCTCCATGGTCCTTCATTTCTCTCACTCTCTTTCCCTCTCTCCCCCTGCATCAATTCATCCCTTTTCCCTCTCAACCTCTTACTCCTTCTCTCCCAACGTCCCTAATTTTCTCCTCCTTCATCGGTACCCTCCTCCCTATTACTCTATTTTTCCTCTCTTCTCTCACTCTCCTCCCTCACCTTTCACCTTATTCTCTCCATCTCTCCCTCCATGCCTTCCCTCTCCACAGTGCTCTTCCCCTCTCTCTCTCTTCCCCGTGGGGGAACCGGAGATTGGTGCTTTTTCTGGCAAGTACAGGGGTCGTTTGGTCGCCCCTGCGCGGCAACAGTCCGTGCGAAACCTGAGGAGGAGGCCCAGACGGGCCTCTGGAACACTTCTGAGGCCCACCAGCGTCATCACATACGTACACACTCGCGTCATCCACTCAGGGGTCCCCGTCGACCCTGCACCCCAAAACTACTAGGCTACTACAACTACCACTACACACTCATACACACACACACACGGCCAGCCAGCAAAGTCTGGGCCCCGTTACCCAGGCAGGAAGCATTGTCGCTGCCAAAGAGAACGGGCCCTGTGTGAGACGAGTGGCAATGGCCAATGAGGTGGAGCGACACGCTGGCAGTGTCATGACCACACACCCCTGGCATGACCTCTGGGGGTCACGACTGCCCAGCTTAGAGAGAGTGGGAAAAAGACAAGGCTAGCAAAAAAAATGGGAATGAGCAAATTGATGATGAAAAGGAAAAAAAGAAAAACAGAATAAAGAGGCAAGCTGAATGAAGGAATGAATAAATAATTGAATGAATCGATTAATCAATGACAGTCAAAAAACAACAACATATCAGAAGTGACAAACTAAAACTGTGGGATCTCAGGTAGGTACACTTAAAACCCTGATGGATCTGAAGTGTCTACTTGCGCAATAATACAGTGTGTGTGCAAAGGTTTGTGCTGGTGCAGAGACAGAGAGACAGGTGTGTGTGTGTGTGCGTGCACGCCTGCAAAGTTGTGAGCTGGTGCAGAGAGAGGTGTGTGCTGGTGCAGAGACAAGTGTTTGTGTGTGCGTGTGTGTGCAGAGGTATGTGCTGGTTCAGATGTGTGTGCGTGTGTGTGTGTGTGTGTGTGCGTGTTTAGAGGTGTGTGCTGGTGAAAAGACACGTCTGTGTGTAGAAATGTGTGTTGGTGCAGAGACAGGCGTGTGTGTGTGTGTGTGTGTGTGTGTGTGTGTGTAGAGTTGTGTGCTGTTGGAAAGACAGGTGTTCGTGCATCTTTGTGTGCTGGTGCAGAGACAGGTGTGTGTATGTGCATGTGTAGAGGTGTGTACTGGTGTGTTTGTATGTAGGTGTGTGTTTGTGGAAACACAAATGTGTGTGCGTGCGCGCGCGTAGAGGTGTGTGTGCAGACGCTGTGCAATGCAGAAACAGTAGGTGTGTGTGTGTTCCTATCAGCAATAAGCTGATGTACACGATTTATAGAAAAGCGAACCTGTAAAATTGCGGTGTTTAATGCGACGTGGTCAGAAATTTGGGTGCATCTAACTTTTGTACTGGTCCACCTAAAAATAAAGTTAGGCGCACCAGCGCAAAAAGTTAGTGTAGAGCAATGTGTGTGTCGAAGTGTGTGCTCGTGGAAAGACAGGTGCGTAGGTACGCGCGTGTGTGTGTGTGACTACTTGTCCAGTTTGCATATGAGCATCTGGACTGTTGCATGGCACTGAATGCACTCTGTCTGCAGTGAGTACAGTAATTATGCGGTCAATTATGTCACATTTCTCACTGAAAATAGCAGAGTGATGCAAGTCACAGAAAGTAGATCTAAATCTGAGTCAACCGTCAAAAGTTCAAAAAATCATGCAATTGCTGATTCCAAAATAGCTTACCTCTGTACAACATACTGCATACAACCTGGAATGTACCACTGCTCGGTTGGGAAAATATGTGCTAACTTTACTAAATACTTGCTAATTTTACTAAACAGAGTCTCCATTTCAGTAAAGACCTTGAAGTGTGTGCACAAGCGAGGAACAGTGGCATGTGTGTGTTTTAAGCACTAATGTCATGTTAGTTTCCCAAAACAATCCTCCCATTCCCTGCCCCATACATTAATATCTTACCTGATGACCTGGGGCAGCTTGTCCAGACGTGACTCTGGGCTCCAGGCCAGACTGTCAATGCGGATACCATGATGGAACACACGCAAGGTGTTAAACTCCAGCCCCTCCACCTCCAGGTCCTCTTCCTACAGCATATGCAAGCATTGAGTTTTTCCAAAATGACACAATGAGCTTCATTCTCCAAAACATTCCAAAGAATTTTTTAAAATTTGTTCTTAGGCTCACATTAAAAATAGGTAATATTGATCTCTCTATTGATCCCATTTCTGGACATTCAATCTCTGCATTTAATCCATCCATGAATTAGTATGGATCTAATTGTTTGTTTGTTTGTTTTTTAGCTATTTTTCACTCTTTTAAAGCTACTGCCCATTTACGCTTTATTTACAATTATTTATCATTCTTCATTAAGGTAAGGCTCAATGAATTACCTCTGTTTATAAAATATACCATTATACTTTGAGCAACAGGCAGCAGACTGCTAAACTAAGTATATTCCTTCAAATGCACAAACAACCTAAGGTTGTCTGTCAGAAGAGGTAGTATGCTCTCACCTGGAAGCGACACACTGCCACCACAACAAACAGGTTTCCCCCATAGGCGATCAGCGATCCAGGCGTCCCAGAGTCATAGGGACTGAACTCCACCACATGAACGTAATCCTCACATGTCACTGTATAGCTAGGCCTGCGGCTACCTGCCTCCTCCCCTCCACCCATCTCCCGATTTGCTCAACCAAAAAGTGCCTTCTGATCCTCTAAGCAGATGCAAATGGACTTCTGTTCCAAGTGGGATTTTTAGTCCCGGTGAGGGATTGCAGGTATGGTTTAATTAGATTCAGTAATAGACTGATGATCTGGACGCATTGGCAGTAGTGGAAGGTAAGTAGTTACCCTTCTCACAATATAAGAACCAACTCACAGGAATGCTGTGTGCGTGTCCAGTTCAATGGAAGGTCATCAAAACCTGTGGAGAGGATGACATTATACAAGTTTGTGTTAAATTAGTTCATAAAAACTGAAAGGATAAGTTAGCTTTGGGGTACAAACCTGACAAATACACTACACAGTTAGCATTAGGAAATAGTGCTTCTTACAAAATTTGGTGAACTTTCAGGTCAGATCAGCTTATATAAATAACTTAAATAACTTGTATAGCCAGGATGCGTCACTGTCATGAGAAACTGACATGCTCAATATTTCAGTTCTAATACATAAATCCACAAATGAACAGGACGTGCAGTCTTCTGCGTCTGTGCTAGAAGCTGGAAACCTTTACTTTTAATTTAGTTAGATGCCGTGCTCACCGTAGCATCTAACGTGACCTGAACAATATGGCTTGCAAATTAACTTACTCTAATTTAGCTGGGTAACCCTACACCAGTGTATCAGATCTAACATACCAGCCCTAACACACAGAGTAAAAATACGCCTAGCTGTGAACTGTCAACAACTGACAGAAACTAACGATGTGAAAGTAGCAAGCTAACTGGCTGACAACTTAGGTGCGTAGCTTGTGCGAACGGTTAAGAATAGTATTTGGGGTAATTTACGAAAGACTGAGGCGCCATATAATGTACTAAAAATTCAGTTAACGTGCTGTGTGTTTCCACCTGCTGCTTACAGCAGTAAAGCCAGCGCTGTATTCACTAGTTCTAGTTTAGGTTGCTTAAATGCTAGCGAGCTAACAGGCTAACGACAAACACAAGCAAAATACATTTTTTGTCATGGACAGTCATGTGCGCTAATGAAAGCTCCTAGCTCCAGCTCTATATTTAGTTGCACAAGGTTTGGTCTTTTAAAAGTAATCTATTATGCCATATTGACAATGCACCATACCTAAGCATGCTTTCCAGGCAGTGCATGTACAACTTCAAATTTCGGGAGCATATGACGACGTCAGATCCGGTTCGGGTGAACCCGAGCAGCGTGCAGTAAAAATTCAATTACTGCAGTGTAATAATATCCTTTACATGTCCACAACATGATCAGAAATTCGTACATGATTGTCATTACATTATGAAAATCTAAAATTTATCACGAAAATATCACCCATTGGTACGTGATCGCGCCAACAAACAACAAATGCAAGTAACAAAAAGAATAATAGAAATTATTTATTTGTACTTTTATCAACTTTTCGCATTCTATAGTAGTCAACAGAAGAATTTGTTATGGATTTCATTAAGGATTCTGTTTGAACATGAGGGAAGGGGCGTGTTCAATGACGCAAGAGTACGTCATGTGTAAGATGTCACATGATTGGACATGGAGCACTTTTCAAGGAGATTTAAATTTTCAAAACAATTTTGCCTTGTTTGCACGTTTGCTCTGCTGGGGTTGATTGACCAGTGTTGTTGGTTTGTCTTGGTCTTCCAAAGCTCATATTTCAAAGGTAACTTGTCTTCACTGAAGTATTAAATACAATTGAATTGAAGTTTGTTAACGTTAGCAGAGTCAAAATGGTAGACAAACAACTCGCATTTGTGCGTAGCAACGTTAGTGTTAAAAATTATATAATAAGTTACAACGAGAACAAGCCACAACTCAGCATTTGTCATGTTTGTAATGCAAAATGTAGGTGCAATGGCGAATTTCGTGGAGAGCATGAAGACCATGGTTAGAATCTTCAGGAGAGAATGCCACCGAGTTTTGGAATCGGAGAGAACCACCATTCGAGGTTCTGATGAGATGCTGATGGCTCTACAGCTGACTATGGCTGAAGTGAACAAACAGGTAATTAATTTCCCCCTTCCTTCCCTTGTACTACAAGGGGAGCAGAAGGCAGGGATGATTTTAAAGTCAAATGAGGCCTTTGGTTGAGTACACTATGCTTTGGTATTGAGTACGCTATTGCTTTGTGTGGTGCTTTTTATTTAATGCAAGCAATGATATACTAAGCTCTAAGCATTTGGCCTTAAAATATTTAATCATTATAGGTCTGTATGTGTAATGTTCATTGGGTTCGCTGTAGTTTCATGATCACATCAGTTTCATGATCACACAATGGTCAGTTGTCATTCTGCACCCCATGTGTTTGAACCACTTCCTGCTATTAAAAATTAAAATCCTCTCTCCTTCTCCCTTTCTCCCTCTCCCCTTCTCTCTCCCTTCTCCCTCTCCCCCTCCCCTCTCCCTTTCTCCCTCCTAATAGAAGAGTGGAGAATTTGGCATCGCCCTTAGTGATGTCCTCCTCTGTTGGAAGTGCTTGCTGCTGGACCGACTCCAGCTGCCAGGCGATGGGTCATCACGTCCAGAAAACTACAAGCTCATCCAACGAGAGTACGAGAGCTTCATGAAGCGCACCAACACACTGGACCTGATAGATGTCTATTACTTATACAAACAGCTCCGACTTGAGACGGACCCTGAGGAGATACTCACCCCAGTGAGTGTGTGTATGCATGCGTGTGTGTATGCGTGGGCGCATGTGACAGCTTGATTTGTTTGTGTTTTAGTGTTTGTTGTGTTTTTTGGGTGTCTTCAAATTCCACAGTATAAACCATTGCTAGGCCTACAGTATGTGAATGTCTTTGCTGTGGGTGTGGTGTGTGCATGAGTGCGTGCGTGCGCGCACGTCTTAGTGTGTTGGTCGCTCTATGTGGAGAGTGTGTCGCCCCTTGTTTGCGCGTTTGCTTTGCTGAGGTTGATTGTTGGTTTGTCTTGGTTGGAGTGGGTTTGTTCCAGATATCATTGGCTTCTCCATCTTTTTTTTTTTTTTTTTAGTCAACATATTTTTATTCCAACAGCACTTATCCCATCACTTAACTTTATGCCCCCTTCAATGTCCCATCACACTGTCTCTCTTTAGACCCAGCTGCTGCAGTTCATATCTGGTACTGTTGACGGCACAGAGGAGAGAGGCTCCATAAACCCTACTCCCTCCACGCCTTCCAGCCAGCCGAGACCATGCACTGCACAGGTAAAATCTAACCACAGCCAGAGAGTAGAGTTCAGTGTTGCACAGAGTGTAAAGGTGTGTGTGTGTGTGTGTGGGGTGTTGCCGCCGCCGTCACCTAAAAAACAGTGTGCCGGAGTTTGATGCCTGCTCATCATTTTGAATCCCTGACTGTGAGTCCCTTCTGACAGCATTTGTACAGAGTGTCTTTTATTGAGCAAAAAAAAAAAACTGAGCCATAATTCGTGAACGACACTTTAAGCGTGTTTGGGAATGGTAATAAACCCATTGGTCAGTAATTACAGCCAGTCGTCCATCTCCTCACGAGAAATGAGTGGCAGCCTTGGGCTGGGTAAAGACCATTGCTCGACCCTCTGACCTCTCTGTTGGGCTCCAGCTGTATCCCTGCTGGACTCTGAGGTTGGGATTCCCGAAAGTTGTTTGCTAACTTCCCAGTGGTTATTAGGCCTTTACTTGGAACTCTTAGTTGTTATCTAGTGCATTTGTTATGTATCCCGCCTAACCAGTTCCCCAGCATGGTTTCCAATAAGTGTTCACCTCCACTTGAGGGAAACAAAGTCAACAAGAGAAGGGAGGGAGTGAAAGAAAATGAAACCATGGCAGGAGTTTCAGTTTTAAGATGAACTGCACTTGCACGCACATTCACTCGCACGCACAGACACACATTCGTGCTCTCTCTGGCTGTCTCACATACACACAAACACACTCTTTAGTCAGTAGCTCCAGCCAGTCAGCCTTGGGCCAGGTTCGGGGTGAGGGGTCTGGATTGAGTAACCCAGCTCTGGAGACCTCTCTGTCCTCTCGTCTCCTCTCCGGATATTCTCGGCCCAACAGAAGGTGGTTTGTTCGGCCGTGAGACGGCAGTGTTGGCCATCGGTGCTGTTGAGCAACCCGAGTTGCGCTCAGCGTGTTCCCTCTACGGTTTCTTAATCTGGCAAAGAGAGCCATCCGCTCGCACTCTCTCTTCCTTTCTCTTTATCCCTGGTCATTCTATCTCTTTCACTTTTTTTCCCCTTCTCGGCCTCCTTCTCTCTTTTTCTACCTCTTGCTCCAGTCTCTCTCTCTCCCTCTCTCCCTCTCCCTCTCCACAGGTCTGGGATCACTTGGGCTCTTATTAATAGGGGCATTAAATCGTATCACTCAGATTTAAGAGAGAAATGTGAATTCAATTACCAAGCGGATGTTTTAAAGCACAGTACAATGTAGGCTCAGCTCCTTGGACCCGGCTCCGGCTACAAAGTCCCTCCTGTGATTTATGATTCGCTAAGCTGATCGCTACCGTAACCGGGGGTAACAAAGTTTAGGAGATCTGGTGTGAAGCAGTTCTCTCTCTCCTCTCTCTCTGACGCGGCAATCCCAAGAAGCATGTTGTTTATTTGGAATGTTTCAATTGTCTTTGATGGTTCCAGATGCAGAGGGTGGCGAGGAGAGTGTTCTGTTCCTACCTGGGCCTTCTGGTAAATTCCAAGAACGACCTGTCTCTGGCTAACACGTTGGACACTCCCTGCCGTTCTCTTGGACGCACCGCATTCACAGACATCAAGCATGCGGCTCGGAAAAGCCAAACCTCCCTTTTTCTGGTAACGCAGGGTGTTTTTTATCAGTGATTCAGCCCTTAGTTTGTATCTATCTGTTTCCCAGTCTCACCACTCATAATGTGTGTACATACTTGTGCCTGTGTGCGTCATTGTCAGTTTCCCATTATAAGAACACTTATCACACATGTTATTGTGAAAATAAATAAATAATATATATCTGTGATCTCTGTGTATTGATGAAACAGTTGTTTGTATGTGTGTGCACGCGCATTTGTCCATCTCGGGGCGGGGGGGGGTGTTTGTGCTAATGTTTGCCCATCTACAGTGTGTGCTTGTACCGTAGGCCGTGACGTCCTTCGTACGGGCAATTCAACTTGGGGGTAAAGGTTATGCCCCCTCGGAGTCTGACCCATTGAGGAAGCACCTGAAGGGCCTTTCTGAGTTTGTGCATTTCACTGACCAGCTGGAGGAGATCCTAGGAGAGACCCCAGACCCCAGGTGCCCAAAACCCTCCACCTGAACTGCCACCCACCCAACTGAAATCTTTTTGAACTTCATTTAATTCCCTTTCTTGATAAAATATGATTCTTCAAGAAGTTCAATAAGATGTCTCTTTTTCTATCACCGGCCAGGCCATCCTTAAAAATATGTTTGTCATAATCAACAACTGATACAACTGAAAAATTATTTCTAAGGATGGCACCATCGCTATTTTTGTCATTTCTATGCAGTTTTTTTTCTCTGACAGTCAGTATTGATGGGTCACTGTGCTGAATCCTGGGGGGTATTCCAAGTAGGTGGTTAAGCAGCAAGTCTGGGTAAGTAAATCTAATAATAGAAGAGCCTGGTGTCCTCATTCTTTTAGCTAAACAAATAAGCAGGCTGCTCTATTAAGAGGTTTACTGCCTCCTCCAGCTTAACCTACCCAGGTTTCACTTAATCATCTACTTGGAATACTTGGCTGGTTTTGCTCAAATAATGTAAACAGGTGCTAATTGACTAGTTCCATTTTCCATTATCCAAATAACCTACTAATTACCAACGCTATTAGTGCACACGCACTCAAAACTATGCTCTATTCATCCACGTATATTGGAAACAGATGGAGTGTACAGATCCCTGTTCTTGTCAGCCTTATTGATGTTGCTTTTGACCTCACTTGCCTCTATGTTTTTGCTCTCGAGGAACAGCTCTCTTGCCCGAACCATTTGTCTTGAAATCTGTTTTTCTACCCATCTTAAAAAAAAAAAAAAAAGAGAGAGAGAGAGAGAAAGAGAATTTTTTTTAAAATGGTGTCTGAATGACGTCTGCTTGAATGACCATGATGGCATTTAAATGTTGAAAACCTGTTTATCTGGTCGGCATCAAAGTGGTAGACGGCACTTAAAGGCACGAGGTCATTTGAACTTCTCCCAAATGTGATTGCCTAAATCTTGATTTTTTTTTTTTTTTTTTTTTTTTGAGGGGGGGAGGGTGGTGGCAGGGACTGCCAAACAAGAAGATATTTCCTTGATCAAACGTGATTATAGCGTTGTAACCTCAAAACATTCAAGATGCTTCCTGAGCCTCACAACATCTGGCAATGCAAAAGCAAACCACACAAACAACAACGGCGACGTGTGTGAGTGAAGCAATGCGCAAGAACGTCCAGTTCCTGTTCCTCTATTGATGATTCAGTGTCGTACAAACAAAGATATTTGGATCAGCGTGTACTAATTACTGTTTGCACAGAAACTGGGCAAATAATTTTGTTTTGGTGGAGCCTAACAAACTCTGTGTCTATGTGCATGGCTCCTTGTATGTATGAAGCATATCCATGAAGCATATCTGGTGTGTGTGTGTGTGTGTTAGTGTGGCCGGGGCCAAGCTGGTAGGCCATGTGCGTGGAGCCCTCCTGAAGGGCCGCAGCAGCGGTGACCCTGTCTACACAGCAGTGGACGACACGGCAAAGACGCTGAAGGAACACATCAGCCAGATCCACAGTTGTCACCGGCAGTCAGCTCTCTCGATGGGCATCAGCCCAGCCAGGGTACAGTTGCTTTACTATATAGTACTTTTATTTACAATAGCTTATTACATCCAAAGCAGTAATGCAGTGAAGGTAAGACTGGGAGCAATTCGGATATATTCAAGGAAAAGTCTAGAGCTTTTCAACCCAGAGCCCTGTTGGTCGAGGTCACCAAGCTCTAAGATCAAATTTGGGACAACATGGACTGAATAGCGAACCAGCAGCTAATGCTAACTGAATGTGACACAGAAAATTGCACTAATTTAATTTTGTTTAGTTAGTATTAGTTGCCAGGTTGCTATTAAGTCTAATTTTCTTTTAAATTTAGGCAATTTACTCCAAGTAACTTACAGCTTATAACTGAGATTGAAAGTTCATTTTTAAGTTCAAGAGAGGCTATCATGATGCAGCACTGATCTACATGTCAATTAGTCAGACAAAACATGATCTTGCAGGCATCTGGTTCTGTCATTATTTGCTTATTCTAATGACACAAGTGGACAGTATGGTGTCATAACCCTGTTGTACATGCTTTGTTTGCCATACTGGGTCAGGTCTACACATTGTGGAGCCAAAAACTGCAAGTTAAACAGAAGATGGAAAGTCAGCCTAACCAAACAGATTTGGCTAATCATTTTCTCCTGTCTTGGCTCTTCTCGATGGATTCACTTTTAACAGAGCTGTCCACTTTTTGAAGTGATTG
The DNA here is from genome assembly GCA_015244755.2 of Tenualosa ilisha. NCBI lineage: Eukaryota > Metazoa > Chordata > Actinopteri > Clupeiformes > Clupeidae > Tenualosa > Tenualosa ilisha. The sequence goes on along the minus strand of PYXC01000095.1, from coordinate 187,469 downwards.
GACTTTATGTATTGTATGTTTTTGTGGATTTTGTAAGGGTTTCTTGTCTAATTATATATTTGTAGGGCCTTGTAGCATTACTGTTTCTTATCTTATTCTCTTTTAGCCTAAAGCATACGCCATCAACCACGCCACAGCCTACATAGGCAGAGACACAGTAAAAGTGCTCATGAATCTGCTGGACGAGGAGGCTTTGGCGCTGCCCTGCAGGAACAAAGCAGAACTGCTCACGGAGGACCAGTCAGTACTCAGTGAAGCAGAGGGAGCCTCCCTACTCATTCTCTACAAGTGAGTCATAATGTGATGTAGTATTATTATACAAATAGCCAATTACAGTAAAAAGTAATGTAACAGTAGTCATAATAATTGCACAAAATTGCCTGAATGAAGTCACATGAAGCAGTGTGGGGACAAATTGGCAACTGCATGCTCAAACAAACATGTACTGAAACTGGCCATTGGTTTAGTCTGGAAGAGAGTGAGGGGCTTGAGCCCAATGTCCCCTTTAAGCCCTAAGCCCTAACCCCTCAAAGGCTTACTTGGCATTATTCGGCAAATCATAAAGTTGAAGCATTTCCTTGGCTTGCTTAGATCAAATCCATCTGTACGCTATTGTACAGACCTACAACCAAAACAGGCCAATGATTCTAATGACGTTTGTAAAGACAAAACTTGGGGGTGGCTTAACATAATTTGAAACAAAATATGTGTTATACCCACCTCCGTCACGTAAAGGAACAGTTTGATTTTTGATTTCCCATCTCAGGCACATGAAATGAAGTGAACATAGGCTTAGTGGCCAAACTGAATTGCATAACAAACTTGAGCTTGCAGATCAGGATGCGTTTTCCCATCTTTATTTCCCCCATGAGCACAGACAGGAGCTCCAGATTGTGAATGCAAAGTGCAATGTGACTGCCTCTGTCCTGTTTTAAATGTTGTAAAAGAATGCCTGATTCTTCTTCTTGTTTGGCCTTTCTCTGTTTTTCTTCTTTCCTCTGACTGTCACGTTGTGCCTTTTGTCACCGGTGTCCACAGGTCTCCAGAGGTGGTGGCGGGCACCTCCCCGAAGCCCTTACGCAGCCGGGTCCAGGCAGCACAGCCCAAAGAGAAGGTCAGTGTGTTATTTTTATCCCATTTGCACCTAAAATGCGACAACAAAAATGTAAGAATGCAAAAGAACACCCAACACTCATAGAGATAGAATCATGAGATAAAAAAATGTGCATGAAAGTACTGGAATCATCAGTAGATAATACAACATTCCTGATTTTTCGAACCGTCATCTGATTTTTGTCTCCTGTTTTTCTTGATGTAACCTAAAAATAACTGCCAAGAGCGCTTTGCACACTCTTTCTAAGTTATGCGTCTTGTTGGTCGACTTAACCGGACCCACCAGACCACACACTCTGCACTGATTGGGGTGGCAATTGTCTACCATGTTTAAATATTTAAGAATTCATTTGGCCTTGTCGTACTTTTATTTTGTAAACGTTGCACGTTATTGAATTAATGCAGATAAATAAATTGGGCATTTAAATAAATGCAGATAAATAAATTGGGCACTTAAATTTTAAAGTTTTTAAAAACAACCTTTTCCAGATTTCCAGTATAAAACCCTCTACAACAAGCCACTTCTTTGCAAAATCTGGCCAAATTGCTGCGCTTTAGCTTGTAACATCAAGTCTATTTACCATGTGAGTTTAAATCCCTGCAACATTCCTACAAGAGTAGCTTAGCCTACCTCCTGATAAAACATTTTCTCAATGTACTGGTAGGAAAGGAAACAAAGTTTCTCAATCAAGAACGACTTGCTAATTTCGTGTCATAAAACATACTGGAAGACTCATACTATTTGGTGCAGTGGGAGGGCACAGAGTTAGTGATTCTGCTCATCTGCTCGAGAGAAAGTGAAACTGCTGCCTATTGCCGTTGGTAGGCTAGCAGTAACGATAGCCTATTTAAATGATGTTCAAAACATCAACATGGATTTCTGGAACTGTTTGCAGTAACAGCATTAAAACATTTAAGAGCCACTGATGGGCATACCTACACTGAAAACCTTTTTGTGAAAAATCAATAATTGAAAACATTGACAGCCTTCCTAATCACATTATATGTAGACCCACTCTACAGAATTAGCCTATTCATGATTCTTATAAATGTATATGTATATAGATTGAGAAGCAAAGCTATATCTGGTATAGGCTGAGAGAGGGCAAGCTGAATGGGCATGTGAGTGTGTAAGAGCAAGTAGATTGGGCCCTCAGTCCCCAATAACATCTCACATGACTGGGCCTTCAGCCAAAGTAGTTTTTGAGTGGTCAAAAAGGCCAAAATCTGAAACGACCAAAAAAAAACAAGAGAAAACAGAATTTGAGAAAAAGTAGAACAGATTTCATAGGGCCCTACGTGTGTGTGCGCGTACGCGCCAGTTTCTCTAAAATGAATTGCATGCATTATTTATTAGCAGAACAAAATTTTGATATTTTGCCCCAAGACTGTAGACTAACAGTGCTTTACCCCAATTCTACACCTGTAAGCTAACTGACAATGCTGTACCAAGTGGCTACACCTGTAAGCTAACTGACAATGCTGTACCAAGTGGCTACACCTGTAGGCTAACAAAGCTTTACAGAAAGTGCAGTACCAAGAGCTTAGGCCAGAGAATCGCATAGCTGCTTTTGTTGTTCTGCCGTGTATAAGTACACTGTGTTCCTGTGTGCTGTATGAAAGCTGTCTCCCAGAGGGAAGTTTAGTTTTCTAAGCCACAGCGCTAGCCACTCTGCCCCGGCACGCAGCAGGCAAGCCTGACCCTCACTTCGCTCTCTCATCAGTTTCACTCAGTTTTGTGTGGTGTGTGTGTGTGTGTGTACGCGTGTGTGTGCGTGCATCTATAGGAGTGTGTGTGTGTGTGTGTGTATGAATGCATCTATAGGGGTGTGTGTGTGTGTGTGCGTGTGTATAGGGAGGTGTAACTGAGCGTTTCATCTGACAACTGTCTCATTTTTAAGGCCTGGCAACGACCCCCAGAGCTGCTTTTGCATATGGAAGGCCAGGGGTTAGTTTATGGACATACGCATTTTACTGTTTCACTGTCGAGCAGGGGTGACAATTTAATATAGTGTAACTCTCTCTCACTCACACACACACACACACACCAGACACACAAAAGGGGCGGGGGGGGGTGAGTGTGCGTGTACAAACATATATTCTGTCTATATGCAGACAAATATATTTCTATGAGTATGAATTTAATGGAGGACCATTTTATGCTGAGGAATTCAATAGTTTTATCAACAAGAAGAAAAAAATCCATCTAAGTATCTATCTGTCTCTCTCTCTCCCCCTTTCCCTTCCTCTAACAAGTATGTTAAACCCATTTGGGGAGATGTTTCTTTTATTTGATTACACTAGCAGATGTTGCGTTAGCTTCATCTGGCTGAATCTGGCTGATCTCCAGCCTTAGGAGCCGAAATGGGCCCCGAACGCTTCACAGTTTCCTGCGGAAGCATCGGTTTCGCTTTGAGGATACCGCGACTCTCCATCACGTAACCTGAGAGAGGGGGAGGTTATTGTTTCCTGTTCCTGTCCGCTCTGGATGGTGAATGGGTCAGTTTTGTGTTTGTGTGTGTGTGTGTGTGTGTGAGAGAGAGATGGTCCAGTTGACATCATCCGCTAGGCATCGACACACCCATAGAGGAACAGAGGGATGCAATGAGATGTCCATAAGGAAGCTTTGCTCTAAGGTAATAATGCAAGGACCATGTAAACCCCCTGTATATACCTAATGTAATTCCAGTCAGCCTTTGCATGTGGGCGAGGAAGAGGAGGAGGTGGGAATGTTCTGCACTGTGGTTTTCAGTTACATTTATTTACATTTACATTTATGCATTCAGCAGTTCAGCATTCAGCAAATGCTCAGTTAGTTCATGGTTGGTCTCCTTTTGAGCCTTGCTCAAGGGCACAATGGTGGCAGCCAAGATTTTGAACCCACAGTTTCATTAGGGATACACCGCTGATATGTTCTATTTGTATTGCACAAAAGTAGTTTTGGAAGACTGGTGTGTGTTGCGGCAGAACACTTCAGTGACTCATGCGGAATAGCCTCTCTGTTCACGGTGTCTATGCGAAACGTTAGCAGCGGACTCTGAAATCTTCTCTCAAGGCACTTTTCCACCCACGCCACTCTATATAAAGCCCTAAGCAGAGGGACGGGTCATGGAGATGGTTCAGCTCTGCAGCCTTTGTCTCGCCAGATTGGCTGGAAAGAGGCCTTTGTATGCCCACCTCCTCCTGAGCACTGATGCTGTGTCCTTGGGCAGGACATTAACCCCCCCCCCCCCCCCCCCCCCCACCCACACACACACCACACACACACACACACAATTTTTATAGTATTTAAAGGAGAAATCCGGTGTGAATAGAACATGGACCAAATTTGCAAAACAGCAGCTAACACTAACTGATGGGGGCACAGTCCCACTTCTGGTACTTATCTTGGATCTAGTTACTCAGGTTTTGTGAAATGCACCCCAAGACTACTGATTGATTCACACTAATTTTCTCCTTTGAAATGAATTACCACGATCATCTCAGCAGGGTAAATGACTCACGTCTGTGTCGTGCCAAAGAAAATTGTCCTCCTCCTCTCATTGTACACCTCTCAGGTCTCAATATACAAATTCTCTGTTTTGCGATGGTAGTTTCCAACTGCCCTTTGGATTTGTGGGAATTGGAAAGGTGGGGGAAAAGACCGTATAAGGTATGGGAACCCTGGAAAAAACTGCATTACCCCAAATTCCCTGCACCTCTGGCTCCAGTTCAAAGCTTTGCACTGAGATGCAGGCAGTTGCCTAATTCAAAGCCCAGAGTATCTGCATCCTGTTTCTTATTGACATCATTCAAAGGAAATCCACCTGCCACCTTTTATGATTCCCTGCCTCTTTTTGATCTTTTTGAAGGGGTGTGTGTGTGTGAGAGAGAGAGAGAGAGAAAGTGTGGCACCCCCATCTTGGAGAGTAATTGCGATCACCTGCTGTTTTTGGAATGGCATCAGTGCTGGCTCCCATTGGCCGGATGCTTTCTCTCTGTTCCCCCCTCTCTTGACCCCCGGTCACTCGGTCCACAGGGGTTACGTCAGGACAGCAGCGGGCTCCCTCACACTCATTCTCTATTACTCTCTTCCATCACAGGCCATTTTTTTAGTGTTCTTGCTCTCTGTTAGCCTAATTTCCTGACACGGCACAAAATACCAGTATCTGTCTGCATGAGATCACTGATCTGTATACTATGGGATACACACTTTTTTTTTTTCTTTTTTTTTTTTTTTTTTTTTTTTAAACTATATATGCATTTGCAGTGGTGTGTTTGTGTTTGTAGCTGGTGAGCCTACTCTTGGTTTGTGTTGCTGAGCGAAGGGTTGTGTAGGTGCTGTAAGGTGTGTGTGTGTGTGGTGTGTGTGTGTGTGTGTGTGTGTGTGTGTGTGTGTGTTGATCAGATGGACCTGTTCTGGGTTCCGTGTTGCTGAGCGAAGCTTGAGGAACCGCAGTTGGGCAAGCAGTGCGTTGTTGTTGTCTTAGGTGTTCTTCTGAAGAGTGCTTTGAACAGCCCTCATCGGCACACTTTGATCCACCCCAACCCCACCCCACCACCACCAATTCTCCCCTGCCCCCCTCCACCTCATTCATTACGTTCCCACCCAGCTGTGTGTGCTGTACCTCGCTCCTTTTTTCGCTCCTGTTTTTTCGCTACTTCATCCACTCATTCCCACCCCCCCAACTGTGGCCAGCTCGCCTGAAGGGTGAAAACCCTTGAATCCTGATAATCCAGGGCAGGCGCACATCAAAAGGCAGCAGGAGGGGAGAAGGGTGCAGCGGAGATCAGCACATATCCTGAGCTCCTACACACACACACACACACACACACACACACACACACACACACACACACACTACCACCACTTCTAGGATCCACACCCATGAGATCTTTAACGGCTTGTTAGCAGAGGATGAGAAGTGGAGCTGCACCTTGCTCAGAGCTTAGGGTGGCTTTTATGCAACTAGTTTTATAACCCTTCTGCCCGTTACTCCCACAAAACGCAGAAACACACACACACACACGCACACTACTCTCTCACACTCATTCTCACACACAAACTCACTCGCACCGTCTTGAGCGCTCTCTCTCTCACACACACACGCACACCCACACCCATGCATTTATGCAGTACTACCTTACATCACAGGAAACTCTCCTGCATAATGTTCCTCTCAGCACCATGCTGCAAAGCGGAGCACTGTTTAATCCTTAGCCAACTGTGCATCATTTTGTTACAAGGTAGTCAAGGTTCTCTTGCTTTTTTATTATTATTACTTTTACTATTACTTGTTTGTTTGATTATTTGTTTTTTTTTCATTGAGTAATAATCAAGACAGCACCTACAGCGTGGTGTCCTTCAAATGTCTTAAAGCATTCAACGTGAAACCCCATTTTATTTGACTTTCGTTGCAAACTGCTCCATGCTGCTTGTGGACTCATTCCTAACGCAAGCGATGCATGAAAAATGCAGCTGTGGTTTTGGACATTTGTCATTTCGAATGAATGGTAACAAATTAGATCATGTACACTGCACGCTTGTTCCACGTAGCCACACTGCATAGCACCGCATCGTACCTACATAGTCCGCTAGCAGACAGAACAGTTCTTTTTTTTTTTTTTTACGTGTGACGTGTATGATTAGACACAGAACATTATGGCAGAAACGTGGGTCTAAACTTAGGCTGTTGTCTTGATCCAGGTGAAGGAGCGAGGCCTGCGCTCTCAGTTTGCCTGCACCTATGTGGAGGAAGACCTGCCGCTAAACCGGGTTCTGGACTTTCCCAGTACCAGCCAGCTTCCCACCTGCAAGCATCCCGCTCCGAAGCGGTTGCTGGGTCACCCGGCTCTCATCTCGGACTGGGACGAGGAGTCGAGGGACACGGAGTCTACAACTTCAAAGGAATCGCATGGGCTCAATAATGGTACAAACTCTCCCCAATAACTTATAATGATGAAATAATGTTGCTTCTTTAAAAATTTATTTATAGGCCTTTTCAGCATTTATTTTGTAGATGGTAGAGAACAGACCAGAAATAAGCAGGGGAGAGAGATGTGGTGGGATTCACAAAGGCCAGATTCAAACCTACAGAAGGTCCCTGTGGGGACTTTGCCCCAGTCATGGTAGAAGTACTATAGTCAGTGGCACAGTGACCACAGTAATCCTAAAATATATTTGTTTTGTTTATATAGCATCCTTCACAAAACCCAGGACACCATACATTACTTGAAAATAATAATAATAAAAAAAAACAACCTTTAGAAGAGGAAGGACAATTATCATGAAAACAAATGTTTTCAAATTGCATGATTGGGGTCATCTCTGTAACAAAAGGTGAGGTCCTTGATTCTGGCAAAGGTTGGCTAATATTTGAGGATAACAAGCCATCACACACTTCTGCCTTCACTTGCCTTCCATGCTTCCGAAGACGTGTGTTGATTGGCTCGGTCTGAGCTTCAGTGTTTCCCATCGTCAGAGCCAGGACTGTGCGAAAAACACCTCCACCAGAGATTTCTGAACACTTGCAATAGATGGACAGCTAGAGAGGGAACGTGAGGAGAATTCTGCTGAATTTGAAGACCTTGCCTTTAAAGTGGAGGGTTTCCCGTCTCAACCCCCATGCACTAGAGATGTTGGTGAGGTCAGCCAAGAACGCAGGAGAAAATAAAGACATTTGGAAGCTTGGTGGACACCGGTTGGCATAGAGTAGACAAGCCTTGAACAGTGAAATTTGCACCAACAAATGTCTTAAATTTCACATAAGGTTTTTCTCCCTTTGGTTTGCATATTTCCACTAGGGACACACCTGATTCTGCCAATCAAACCTAATGTCAATGAGTTATGTTTGGAGCAGGACTACGAAGCTCCAGTTCTAGTCAAGCCAAGTCAAGTCACCTTGTTTATATAGCAGATTTAAATTTATAGAAACTGACCCAAAGTACTAGTCAAGTACATGGATATTCAGACCTTTCAAAATAGAATAGGATATTTAAAATCTGTAGATGTGTTGTAAGAGTACAAAATAAATAAATAAATAATATTATTATAAATATAATGTAATAGACATAGGATAAAAACTACAAAGTGTATTTGACTGACCCTGAAGCAACCTCAAACAAAACTAAAATGGAAAGAGGTTTGGTCTTTGAATTTGAGGTAAAACTATCAATAGTAGGACAGGATTCGAAATGAGATGGAAGACTGTTTCAAAGTCAGTTCAAACGTATCTGGTTGTGTGCAGGCTGTTGACACGTCTTTAATACTCTGGAAAGTTCTGGGATTGGAGACCTTGAAAGCATACTAAATAGTTAATTAGTCAACAAATAGCTTGCATATGTCTGCTCTCTAAGATCTCCTCCAGTCCAGCCACAAAACTCATGTCTCCATATGTGACAAGCAGCTGGCGGGGGATGAGGGTGGGGTGGGAGGGGGTAGCACAAATAAGAGTTATGAGCAAAGTGACATGTGGTAAGATGGCAAAATAATGCATTGTGAGGTTTGGAATAAAGTCCCAGTGTTCCTTGAAAGTCCTTGAGTTTAGTTTTTCCTTCACGAGGATTAGGTCGAAAGAGCATTCTGGTGCTGCGAAACACAGGAAGGGTAGGCAGCGAGCAACCGGTTTTCTCAGTGGGTCGGTTCCACGCACTTCCTCAGGCTTGGAACACCAGGTGTTCGGAACCGATCCCAGACCTCTCCTCTATCCGGGCCCCACGTTCTGCCCAGGGTCCCGTTCTGGGACCGACACTTAAGATCAACCTTTAACCAATTCCCCACCCTGTATAAACCAGGAAGCCTTGACATTTGTAGCAAAAGCACCCTTAGGAACTCACTTTCTCACATTGTTCCCCCCTTCTCTTTCTCCTTTTCACTCGTATGATCTCTCCATTTCTTTCTTTCTTTCTTTCTTTCTTTCTTTTTTTTTTTTTTCACTCTCTCAGTATTTCTTTTTTATTCTCTCCTCCCTCCCTCGCTCTCTCGCTGGTGGAGCGGCTGTGGGAAACTAGGCGCCGCTCCATCAGGTTACCTGGCAAACATTCACATTCTCCTCGGCAAAATACACACACTTCTCCTGTGAAACCCGAGGCTAACGTCAGCAGTTTCATCATAGCCTCACTCTCTCCCACCTCCCCCATTTCTTTCTGTCTTTCTTACTTGTCTTTCTTTCCTTTATCATTCTCTTTCCCTTTGCCTTTCTGTCTTTCTTTGTCATTTTTTTCGTCATTCCCCCTTTTCTTTTTTTCTGTCATTCATTCTTTCTTTCTATCTTTCTCCCTCCGGTTCTCGTTTCAGGTTTTCCCACACCCCACCCTACTCTTGTTGATTGTGTAGTTTGCTGACTCTGCTTTAGTTCACCCCTCCTCTCTCTTCACCCCCTTTTATAGGGGAAGTTGTCAGGTTGGAATTAATAGGAATATGTGTACCACAAACTGGTTCTTTCTAATTGTTAAATTCTAATTATGGAATTCTCATTGTGGAATTCTCTTGTATTTGAAAAGGGATAACTGCTGGGGGAATTGTGATCTGCAGAAGGAATTGTGTGCAAGTTATGCTGTGGTTGTGGGGAAAGTTGCTGTGGTGATTGTGGTGTTGATGGTTGTTGTGGTTCTAGGTTGTTGGTTGGTTACTCACTCCCCCCCCCCCCCCTTTATTTTTCATTTCCTTCCCTAGTTAACGAAAAAACTCTGGCGGTAGCCAACCAGAGGGTCAACTCTGTCTCCAAAGCAGCTTTGGGAAGTCGCCAAGGTAACACCAAAGTCACCAAGGAAATCCAGAAGACAACCATGAAGAAGACGACGGCAAAGAGTGATGACCCCCAGACACTGGGAAACAGGAGTATGAAGCGCAAGCAGGCAGATAGGGTGGATGTGAGTGGGGAGGAGAACCAACCCCCTACGAAGAAACCCCCAAAGGCTCTAAGTGTTGCTCTTACTGGAGGCAAGAAAGGCACTAAGGCCCCAACCAAGAAACTGATCGCAGGGCAAGGCAAACTTACTGGCTTCTTCCGGCTGTAGAAGAGTCCTGAGCCGTTTGCGCTCACTGACAGGGATAGACAAGTGTGTACTGGGCATCCAGACCTCATCAGCAAACATGTTTATTTATTAACTTTGGCTGTGTTGATGCAACACTGAGGGTCCAACGAGATGTAATATATTTTACCGTATGAACTAGCTATTGGAGACTGTGTGTGTGTGTGTGTGTGTGTGTGGTGGTGTGGGTGTGTGAGGTCTGTCCCTAAACCCTGTAATGATGGCTCCTATTTGCATTATCGTGTGGAGTTGTAATGTGTATGCAACCAGGATTCAGGACCGTGTGCGTGTGTTGTAACAAAGTTGTCAAAAACCCTGCAACATCTCCTTTAAATAAAGTTTTATTTTTGTTTTTCTTTTATGCATGCAATATTTTGAGGTTGTTTTTTCACATTTTTATTGGCTAAACTTTATACTTGCATTACAATAGTAGAGAAGAGAAGAGGGAGATAACTGGGGCTTGGTCAATCACTCACTCACTCACGTCCCAGTGTTCTTCAGGGGGTTCTCAGGATGGGATGCTGACAGACACTTCTTTTCTTCAGGCTTGCCAGCAGGGTCTGTACACCCTTCCAATCATACACCTCAGCACTGCACACATTAGAAACAGAGCTGTGAGACTCCAGCAGTGACCCAGCTGCATGCCACGATCATCGTGACTACTAATGCTTGTAATCTCTTACAAGAGACCATAAGTAAAGGCTGAATATTGCTGAAATTTTTACATGAGCATGCACTGTCATTGAAAGCATAGCATTATGGGCTGTTTCCCTGAAATTGTTCACACTGGCTTGCATGACATGAAGGTTTTGGGCGAAAGTTTTTCTCAGAAATTGATCAAGGCCCCTGCAGGGGAAAGCCTGAACTTTCTGAACTTGTCGAGAGTTCTGTGTGTGTGTGGATGTGGCCCAGCTTAGTTAGAGCATAATAATCTGTACTTGAACAGAGCGTGTTCTAGGAACAAGTCTGTAATCAGATTCATTCCAAGATCTGCCAAGAACTCTGAGCTCATGATGACAGGCCCTCCGTACCAAGCCTTGCCATGCAAGCATTAACTTCAGATGTCAACACAATGTCTTAGTGGCAATTATTGCAAGCAACCTTTGTTTTGGAGTTGGACTTCTATTGGCAAGCATGAACTTCCTGTAAAGAAAGCAATAGCAAACATGGCTGCAACTGAGAATTATTTTCATAATTAATTAATCTAGTGATTAATCGTTCTGTTTTTCAAAACTTGCTGTTTCACAAAGCCTAAGATGTCCTCACATGCATTGTTTATGTTATGATATTGGAATCCAAGAGTTTTTGTCTTTCTTTAAACAAAATACTCAAACCAATTAATTGATTACCAAAACAGTTGGTGATTCAGTTAACAATGGACAACTATTTTAAGAATTGCGGATTTCACATAAAGCAAAATGAGTCGGAAATCTCACATGTGTCTCTCTCACCGTCCAGGTCTCTGCGGCGGACAAGCAGGTTATCGTCTGGGTCGGGGTGTCCCTCCTGTGGGATCCAATCAGCGGGCATCTGGTCCAGCCTCTTGGAGACCAGAATGGGGAAGGTGCGACCTAGGACAGAGCTTAGCTGGTGGGAACGGGGACTGAATCCACCTGGGCCTTTATCCTGAGGGTGTGAGGACAGGAAAAATAAGTTGTTTCCTTTCTTTGCATTACCATGAAAGCTGATACAGTCATTAACTGAATATCAAGTCAAGGCAATCTTTATTGTCAATTTCTCCACATACTAGACATACCGAAGAATTGAAAGTACGTTTCTCGCTATTCTGCAGTGAAGAAGAGATGCACAACAGATAAGATATTTACTAACACTGAGAAAAAAGTACATAGCAGATAAGTATCTTGTCCTAGCACTAAACGAAACAGCATCACAAGACAAAAAGATCTACTTATAAGATACTGTAAGTTATACCTTGTACAAAACACTGGACACAAATTTTAAAAACCATTTAAAAAAAACTTCAGCTGGGAGGAAAGTTAGGAAAGTTCTAATTCAGTGTTATTAATTTATGGACATTGTCTCTGAAGGCCTGAACCCCTGCTTGAACTGAAAAGTGCATTTACAGAGACAGGAAAAGAGAGAATGATCACCTCCGTTGCGTTTCTGTCACTTGTGGATGACAATTGCCAGAGTGCAACCTGATGGGACCTCTGAAGATTTAAAGGAATCTGTGTGTTTGTGTGTGTGTGTGTGTGTTTCTAAAGAAAGTGGACGTATTTGCATGTGTTGGAGGAGTGAGTGAGTGCACATTTGTATTTGTGTGTGAGTTTTTGTGTATTTCACAGCTGCCCAGTTCATATGTCCTTCTGCCTCTGCCTTGATATATGTATGTGTGTGTGTGTGTGTGTATGTCAATGACAAATATCCACAAGCAGTTTGAATCATCCTCATCCCCTTCCACCATTCTGGATCAAGGCCAGCTCATGTGGAACCCTCCATGGAAGAACAGCATCAGAGTGTACACACTTTCCGAAGCCTCATGTCACGTAGTTAACCCCCACTCCCCACACACACACACACGTCTTTACAAGATCTCAGTGGCCTTTATTTCTCTGACGGGCGTCATTTCCCAGCATTAGCCTGGTCTCCCACCCTGTCGTTGCCCCTCCCCCAACACCCTGTCCTCTTCCCATCGGACATTTCTTCCATTCCAGCTTTGATAGCTGGGGTATGATTAGGAATGACAGCGGGAAACCCTAACTGGAATCTTAGCCTGGGATTCTCGGAAGTTTCTTGTAGGTTTATTTGATGAGTTGATTCATATTATCCACGTTATCACACTTCACATAGCATAGCCTTTCTACAGAAGTCATGACTCACTCTAGATATGGGCAGAATCCCAATGCCCGTCCTAACTCTAAGCCCCAAACTTGTCAACAACTTCTCTGCCATGAAGCAGCTGATCATAAGGTCAATTCCTTCCAGTCGCTGAGGGTTCAGGATTTAGGGCTTGGGGGCATTGGGATTCAGTCATCATGAGAACTCATGACTATATTTCAGAAAACAGCTCAGTATTGCCAAAGGCCTCCCATAAACATTCCGCTTCTAGTATATCAACTGACTTTCAAGAGGAAAAAAAAAGATTTAAATAAATAAAATACATTGGCAATTGGTATCAGCTGTCTACCTCTGAGAAGGCCAGTGCAATTTTGTGGTACATTCAATCCTGCAACCCATTTCACTGCAGCTCTGCCATCCAATACAGTTTGATACACAACTGCTTTAGTGTGTGTAACAGCAGTTTCAACTGTTTGAACTAATGCTAGTCCTGGCAATATGCTAAATCCTAGATTTAAGTTATGAAGTATTAATAAGTAACTTTCTTCACTCTAGGATGTGTGTTTAATGCATTGGACCTTTACTATGTTTTACAGCAAAAGGACACACACACTTACAGAGATGATGATGACCCTGGTGGCCTCTTCTTCCTCCCCTACACGGTTGTCCTGCACAGCAAGCCTCCTTGGGGTCACAAGGTCGTCCGATGCCTCGTCTCCCAGGAACAGGCTCAGGCTATCAACATCGCTCCTGCTCTCGTCCAGCTTATTTGGCCCGACCACCACGGACGCTGCCAGTGGGTTGTACTTGGCGAGGAGAGCCAGCGCAAAAACGATGCAGTGCACAGACGGCATGGCAATGATCTAGTCTTCTCTGGGTGTTTCAAGTTTTAAGTTTTAAGTTAAAAAAAACAGCAACCAGACTGTTTGGCTTGATAAGATGTCTTGCGTTGACCGAATGTGCTAATGGATGTCAGCTGCACCAGTTTTTATAGAAAGTCTCTCTGAATAGCACCATGTGCTGCCTGTCGTCTTCCTCTGAGCCTTCATCCTAGACCACGGAGACGTGACATCCTAAACACTAAGGCAAAGACCTACTGCTGTGAATTCAGCTACATATTTGAAAAATGGAAATAGACAATATGGCGGGGGTTTTTTCTTATTTTTTGTGTGTTTTGATGGATTCTGAAGGCTGTGGAGTGTCATGGCCTAATAAGAGGATATGGCTGGAACTGAGTCTCTCTCACTCTCTCTCTCTCTTCTTTGAGTGCCATCCGCAGTAGGCTGTCATATGAATAGCTCAGATTACAAACGACATCTGGCACCAAACGCTGTGGATGACGGCTTAGAGGGGCTGTGACCTTTTTGTCCCTCCGGAGCTCCCATACCGAGATAAGCTCTCTATTTTCACCTCAGAGGTCAGTGACTAATGGGCATAGCAAGGCAATAGGTGAAAGACTGTCAGTGTGTGTCTTGTGTTGATGAAAGCGGTTAATGGTAATGAAAGCCATCATATCCGTCACAGAGATGCTGCTTATTTTTCCCTCACAATGTGAATCTTCAAGATGCATTCCCACTGTTCCTGACTGACAAAAAAGGTAGACTACACTAACAAAGATATTCAGTGTATGACTGTGTGACTTTATGTTGACCCACCCCTTAGAGTGATAATGGACTCTGCAGGGGTAACAAAATGAATGAAAGACCCCGGAGAGAGACGTAAACCAGCCTCTATTCAAACACATGGCTGTGGTGCGTCAGTTTTCCAGTTAGCCTGGATATCTCAATCTTTCCCTTGGAACACCCCTGCCCTGCCCTGGGTGTCTAGCCTTATGTTTAAATGTCACTGACTGGATGTTTATGCGTCAAGGGAGCTGTGGCACTAATACTACCCTCCAAAAACCTGATAACAACACCACCTTCAGCAAGAGTCGACTGCCTAACTGACTTACTTGTGCCAAACATGACGTACATCTCAGTCAGTAAATCACCTTCCAGGAGTCTTGCTTTAGTTAGTCTCGTCAAGATTTTATCATACTGTGCCCTGAATGCATGACAATGTTTTTTTTTACTATTTTTAACATGACTTATTTACTTTTTAACAGCTCATTTCTGAATTGAACTTGTGTTTGTCAGTCACCTTTAAGAAGTCAAAGCTTCTGCCAACGTCTGTGTTTTGTCTGGATCCAGTGGCTCCACCGCTGGTAAGTTGTCTTAGAGGTGAAAGTGTTTGCGCATGTTTTGACTGAAGGTGTACCCCTCGACACGGCAGCCGATCTGATCCTATCGTTTCATCTTATTATGGGGGAAAGTACAAAATGTGATTTCGGTCAATGCAGTGTGCAGATTTTCAAACGAATCACAAACAGTGCCTTTCCATTTTCCCATACTGCTTGAGGTATCCCCTGAGTAAGGTTTTGATTTCGTGGATCACGCCCTGGGCCCTAAATGTCTCCTCTCTCATGCTGTAAAATGATACAGGCTAACGCTAATCTGAAAAAAAACCACACACACACATCCTCTGTTTCATGCAGATCAGCTCCACTCGACTTGTCCCATACCTGACTCTCTCTGAGCCTGTGTGTGTGTGTGTGTGTGTGTGTAAGTTTGTGAGTACATGGGAACAAGAAAGGCCTAGTGTGTGTGTGCTTGTGTGTGAAAGAGAGAGAGAGAGAGAGAGACTGACAGACTGTGAGTGAGTGATAGAGAATGGGTGTGTGTGGGTTACATGTATGCACTGTGCATGTGTGTACACATGCATGCGTGCGCATATAGCTTTCACGAGGGGCCAAGGGCCGTCCATTAGAAAGACATATGCAGAGAGAAGGGCTTTTGTGTTGACACAGCTCTTCTAAGCATCTCCTGCGGCTCTTAGCAAAACACCAGAGGCCTGCCTTATTAACATCACACAAAGCCCTGAGTACAGGGCAGAAGCAGGACATGAATAATAGTTATTGAACTCAGCTGAAGTGATTTGCCTTGGACGCCGCCACCTTTATTTTGCCAGTGTTTGTGTTGGAGGCGTGAGGCCTCTACTGAAGGACTGAACAGGTCTGCAGGGACCAGGCTAACTCCAGCTTCACTGCTCCAGCTGCAGCCCCAGTGCTGAGGGTGTCTCTCCGTTTCACGGCTCTGTTGTTATAACCCCTCTTTCTCTCTTTACCTGTTGCATCTCTCTCTCTCTCTCACTCTCTGTTTGCCACTTGCATCTCTCGATCTCCCTGTTTGTTACCTCTTTCTTTCCCGGTAGCATCTCTCTCTCTGTCTTTGTCTTTCTTTCTTCCTCTCTCTTTCCTCTTTCTTCCTCTTTCTCTGGTGAATCTCTCTCTTTTGTCACTGTTGCATCTCAGTCTCTGCTTTTTCTGGTCCTGGCTTTCTTGCTATTGGCCCCTCTTCCCCCTCTCCATCATATTCTTTTGCCCTTCTCTCTCTTCCTTGCCCATTCACTGCAATTCATTTAATTCCTGAAAGCTTTATTTGCATGGCTGTGCATTTTTTTCATTGCCAAAGCAGGACATTAAAAGACAATTATACATACTGTATTTTGTCTTTCATTCATTCTCCTCTCTGTGTCTCATCACTCTATCTAGCTCTTTAGTATTATTTAAATTTTCCTTAAAGTGATTTTGCTTTAATCACGACGTATTTGTATTACAATCCAGATGTGAATTTTAAAGCAACATAATTGAAGAATTGATAGTTATGACTTTGTCTCAATATTCCTCACTATTTACTGCTAACTCTGTACCCAGCTCCTCAAAATCCAGTTAAATGGGTCACGAGAACCCTGACCTGATTAAATTTATAGTAGCCTGGTGGACTACATTCCTTCACTTAGCTTCACTTTGTGCAGACATTTGATAGGCATATGTTAACTTCATGTTGGGTGTGCACTGTTTGGTTGGGTCTTGCACTTTTAACTTGGTTCTACCTTCAATTTCTGTTGGCTGATTGGTTGCTAGAAAATCTAGTCAGGGAAATCAAAACCTTAGGAGAGTACCCTGATGTAGTACTTTAGAAAAACACAATATTGAGCAAAGGCGCTAAGCTAGCTCTAGATTGTATCAAAACACAATATTGAGTGGAGGTGCTAAGCTAGCCATAGTCTGTCATATTATAGTGAAATATGAAGCATTCCAGTGTACTGGCGATGTCAGACACTTCATTTTATGAATTGTAAGCTAGTGTAGTAGGCCAATCAGGATGAAGCTGAGGTCATAATTTTAAGGTGAGAAACTACACTGAGTTAGCTTGATTATAAAACCAGCCCCCTGTACTACATTTACATTTACATTTATGCATTTAGCAGACGCTGTTATCCAAAGTGACTTACAAAAGAGAATAACACTCAAGCTACAACACAATGAAAGAAACTAGCTAAGAGTGCATATTGCTAACATAAAAATGGCAGTATTTTAAGTTGAAAGTGCAATAGTGTAATAAAAGTGCATTATAAAAGAGAGATTAAGTATAAGAGGTTAAGTGCATTCCTGGTATTCAGAATTTAAGCCAGAAGATATTCTTGGAAGAGCTGGGTCCTCAGTTTCTTGAAGGTGGAGAGGGTATCTGTACTACACTTCATTTCATACAGAGGGTCTGGCCATTGTGTCCATTGCTTGCTGGAGGCATGGACTCTGTTGAAGTTTAAAATGATTGGATCAGTCCTTGACTGATATCATTCACAACTCCTCCACCTGTTCACTGATTGGATGTGGCAATAATGCCATGAGAGACAACCAGCTCAGTGGAATCAAATTGAGACTAGCACTGTAGGGAGATAATAATCAAGCGGAGGGGTGTCGGAAAGCGTGGCCTGGCTAACATTGTGTAGTTTTAATGTGGCGTCACCTCACTTTACACTTTGGCCCTCGTGACCTCTAGCTGTTTTTAATGTATGTGACCTTCTGTGGTTTGTGTCATGTAGATGTTGGTCGGTGTTTTATGATTTTGTCATAGCGCACTGAGGCTAATCCCTACAACTACACCCTCGTTTTATGGCAATAAAGTATTTTCATTTTGAATCGAAATGGCTCACATCACTGTCCAAGCTGATGTCCCATATAGCTGTAACAAACTGAACAAATTTAACAAATTTTCACTCCAGATGTTGAATAGCAAGGAGTTTCAGGGACACAAGACTGTCAGGGAAGACATGTTTTTCTAATCTATTACTCACAGCAGGTTCACTCTCTCTGTTCCCTGGGGGCCCTGTGTTCTTTGTCACATTAACCTAAAAACAGTTGTTTTTCAGGAGGAAAAAAAAGCATAGCTGTTTCTCTACTCTTCAGTCCAGGCTGAGTCCAGATCAGCCTTATTTTTGTGGGAGTCTTTTTGTTTCCGTGCAGACAACAACCCCAAACTTGACATCCTCATCATCGACATTGGTGTTCTTCTCTCTGGCTGGCTTTGAGTACACAGCTCATTCAGTCCCCCTAGACCAATTTGTGCTTCGGAAGCATTTTCCACAGAGCTGCTCTTCCTCTCTCTCCTCCATCTCCCTCTCTCTTTGTCTCTATTCTCCCTTTCTTCCCCGGTGGCAGCGGTGACGGCGTGATGCTCGACTGCATGGCAGTGCCTTGACGTGTAACCGTAACCGTAACCACAGAGCTACTACAACACTCTGGCCTCAATTACCAAATTTCAATGACATCATCACAAACTGCCCTCGCACTTCCTCCGGATCTGAACCCCTCACCCACCACCCTTTCCCTCCCCTCCCCTCCCAATCTATCTCTCCCTCCCTCCCTCTCTTTCTCCCTCTCTTTCAGCGGCACTTGATATTCCCTTGATTATTATTATCTCAAGGGCTCTCCAGACTTGGGCGGGCAGAGCCTGAATAGACACATGGAGGACGGTTATGTCTGTCTTTAGACCGCTGGTTTGTATTTGAACAGTGTCCAGACCTCTCTCTGATGATCCACTTGAGTTGAAAGCTGTTTTTTTTCTTCTTGACTTTTTTTTTTTCGCTCAATTATAATCTAGTGGTTTTTCTGTTTTTCCCAGAGATAAATTTCTAGGAAAACATTACCACAGTTCCCGCACAACAAGAGCAAACTAGCACAAAAGCCTGAAAAGCAAAATAATCTCAAAAGGACCAGATGTGATTTCATCATGGCCGCAGATCACTCTGTGCGATCTCCTTTGAAGGGGAGTCACAACATCTTTAGCTGTGATAGTCAGCAGTTTCGACCTTGGTCAGCGCTCCTTCATAAACTTTGAGCTTCTGTGAAGGTGTTTGTCTCAGAAGCTGCACTATGTTTCAAAACCTACTTACAGCTACACAAATATATAATATACTATAAATTCATATGCCTGAAATATGTATATGTGTAATATTAATACAATAAATCAGTAAAACAGTTTACTAACTGCATCGGTGCCAGGACTTGAAATAAGTTTTGCAGGTAGGCTATATTTATCTCAAAGCCAGATGCAAAAAATACTCATATACAGCCTTCTGTAAATAACAGTTGAAAAGGAAAAAAGAATTCAGAGCAAAATACATTCATTCACAAATTTGAGTACACCTCTGGGCAAAAATGTCTTTCTGCTGTAATCGCAGCAGGTAAATTACTCAGTGAATGATTTCCACATAACAATAACTTTTTAAAAAGCCACCAGTGGTAGCGGTTAAGGAGTCATGAACTGGATACCCTTTCTCTGAGCCGTTAAGACGTCGCCGGCTGTTATTTGACGCGCGTGAGTCGTTTTGTGACTAGTCCAGGGGTCGTTGGGATGCCACAGACATCTCGTAACTCACCTGAGCCGTATCACAGCATCGCAACGCTCACATCTCTGTGTCATTTCCATACACCAGTACTTTACTATCACACGTATTTCAACATGCATGCAGGGGCAGTGAGGGAGAAGGAAACTGGAGTGCATAGCATTCGTAGCGGGAGATGGAAAGAAGACAGTCATTTGCCCAGGTGTTTTTTTTTCTCCTCCTTGAAGGGATAACATTACCTCAGTATGTGATTTTGTTGACTGGGGACTCCATTAAACCTGAATGAAAAAATCATGTGTGTGTGTGTGTGTGTGTGTGTTTTCTTTTCCAAGCCTTCTTGCAGATCTCTGAAACAGACTGAAATCTAAAAGGCTTGATAGCATCATTATATTAGTGTTATGAAATCTTATGTCTCATAAAGTAACACAATAAGCAACACAATAAACAATCATACAGGTTAGGTCAACTACATGTTTCTTTGATGTGTTTGAAATGCATGCATATTGCCTGCACAAATGAGTTGGAACCGGGTGCTAAAGGCCTTCAAGGTGTGCTTAAACAAAATGTATGGAACACTCTGTTTCACGTCATGGAGCTGTTTAACTTCATCTTGTCTTTTACCTCTCCTTATCAGGCTTCTTTGAAGGAGGAAGGGGATAACAGGATTCAGTTAAACAGTTTTAAATCATAGACTGAATAGCAACATTACTTGAATAGGGCATAGGGAAAATGAAAATGTCAATGAGTTCTGTACCAATTCAGTTAGTGTTAGCTGTCGGTTCATTATTCAGTGAATGTTATATCAAATTTTTTCATTCAGGGCTATGAATGAAATTACTCCAGATTTTCTCCAGGTCATCCCTATGCCCCTACCCAAGGATACTTGACTGACCTGTGTGAAGAACTCTATAAATTGTGGTCAGGTTATCAAGAGTGCTACTGTGTGGTCAGCTCTAAACATTTTGTTGTAACTTTAAACTGTAAACATTAGCTACCTTTAAGCACCATAAACTGCATGAAACACTGGGACTTCCTTCAAACACCGTAAGAGCTTGGTGACCCTATTAGTGAACAGGTTGCAAACAAGGGTTTGCACGGTTGCTAGTCAGCTGTGCAACCCCTACTCAATTAGGATTTATAAGTGAATGGAGTCGATTTTAAAACAACTATAGGAGAACATTAGTTAAGGTTTTTGTAACATTCTGTGTTAGCTGGGAAGCTAGATTAAATATGAGACTCTCAGAAAGTCACAATTCCTACAGGGAGGGTACACTGGATGCGTTAAGTCAAAGACGTATCTGCTGTAACAATTGGCTTCTGCTATAATCAGTGGAACTGGTAACACAACAACAACTGACCTCATCATTCTAGAAAAATATACCTCTTTTCAATGTATTTTTGACATGACTTGACCTAACACTACCATAAGGCATCCAGTGTACCCAAGGGTTACTTAACTAATTTATTACACTCTTAATTGTGATATCTGAAACAAGTATCTTGATGTGGGCATCTCACAACTCTCATGAAAGACAGGAATATAGAAGGGCAAGCCTGTTTACAGGGCTCATTCTTAACAGTCTATAGTTATTGGTTTGACTATTGACAATGTAGCATCAAATAAAGTTAGCTCCTTTCTCAGTGCTATATGATGAGATACCCATCCCTCTGTTTTCTCTACACTCGCTCCAAACCCTGGCCCAAATTTCTCATCCCTAGAGTTTTCCTGCCTAGACAGCTTTTTTACTTTCTCTCTCTCTCTCTCACTACCTCTTTCCATCTCATTCTCTTTTCTCTCTGCCTCTCTCTTGTGGCATCAGTGTTTTTATAAAGACTTCTGGGTGAATCTCTCTCTCAGCAGACCATGAAGACCTCATTATCTTCCATTCTCACAGCAATACAAAGTGTGTGTGTATGGGGGGGGGTTATTCAGGAAGGTTTGGTGTGGGGCCTAAAGTAGGGGCTAAGTACTGGACAGGTCCCCTTTTGTTGCCTGGAGAATCAAACTCAGAGAGGAAGAAACAGCCAAGAGAGTAGTGGAGAGACAACAATGAAGAAGGAAGAGAGGTAGATGAGTGAGGATGAGAGACAGAAGGAAAAGAGAAGGAGAACAGGACCGAGAGAAGAGAGACAGAAGAAGAGAGATAGAAGGAAGAGAGAGAAAGAGAAGAAGAGAGAGGTTTCCAGGAACAATGCTGCTGATGATGGGCCCTCCAAGGAAAATATGGCTCTGACATCATGGGTTCATGAGACGTACAGCTGAGCCAACACTATCCCACCACAATCATCTCCCAGTGATTTTCCACTGCAGAACAGCAGAAGAGAGAGAGAGAGAGAGGAAAGAGAGACATACAGAGAGAACTGGAAGGAGAGAGAGAGAGAGAGATTGTGTGAGTGTGTGTGTGTGTGTGTGTGTGTGAGGAATGTGAGATATGATTGAGGGGAGTGGTTTCTCTCTATCTACATTTTTGTGACGCGTAAATTGTTTTTTAATTTAATTGTTTTAGGACCTCTTGCCAGATGTCTTTGGTGTGCATTTTACAGGCAGATACATTGCTAGTCATGAATATATCCACATACACACACACACACACACACACACCAAGATTGAGATCTGCCTCCTTCAATAGGCAAGTCCATGACGCATCCCTGGAAGACATTGCTTTCAGTTGTCTTTGACCAAACTGCACAGCACACAGTCTTCTCTGCAAATAGGCTGACATGTGTGCGTGAGAATACACAGCAACTCTAAGAAACCACCACCAACCCTCTCCCCCACCCCCAACTTGCTCCACTTTCACTTGTATATATCCGCGTCTTAGCTGAACAGCTTTTGGATATCATTTAAAGACTTCAAACGGAGGGTAGTCCCAAAACCTCACGTGTGTGTATGTGCCAACCTATTATGCCAGCGGTAGGTAATTGATACCTGGTATTCATTAACAACACAAACATGTCTCTGCCAACCGAGCACTAATTCTTTTTCCTCCAAAACAATGCAGGGGAAAGTTGGAATAAAGCAAGGGAGGGGGGATGTGGGGGGGCTGGTGGGGGTGGAGGGGGGTGGTTCAAGCGTATTAAAATAGACCACAAGGTCATTTAAAAGACAATAGTGCACGTAAGTAGTGCAGGCCTCCGGGCTTTTGTTTCAGGGTGAGATCCAGGAACAGTGTCCTCAGATGCTCTCTGGGTGGAAGCCACTATCGGAACCGACCCGGCTCAGTCCGATCAGATCCCATCCACGCAGGAGCAGAGAGAGGAGGAGAAGGAGAAAGCAGAGCAAACGAACAAGCAAAGCAGGGAGCTGAGGCTTGGAAAGAGAGACTGCGAGGTTTGTGTTTGAGTCCATGCCGTCGGTTCTGGCCGGGAGAACCGAGCAAGAAAGAGAAAGAGAGAGAGAACCACTGGGAGAGCTTGGTTCTCATGTATGAAACCACAAGCACCGTTCGACACACGTCAGTCAGGCGTCATGACTCTAAACCTCTCCAGACTGATGCTGAGTTATCAGAAACGGTGATTGTCACTCATTTCAAATTGACCATTCACATTCACTGTCAGCATGATTTCTGATTGGATTAGACAGTGCATTGTGTTGAGCTTACTTTCTTTGGTCTTGTCACCTATAACAGCATATTGTAACACCCTTTTGCATTATATGTATTTGTAATGCATTATAATGTATTCGAGTATGAAAGAAGTGCTCAGCAGCCCTGGCTTTCTTTTTTGCATTGTTGTTGCATTATGCCCTCAAAAGCTGTAAGGGAAGCTCTGTAGAGAGAGAACGTTACAAGATCCCAATACTATCGTAAACTAAAGGGGAGCCGCTTTTCAAAATGTTGCCTGGCTGGTTTTCCGAAACCATTTTCGCCACAACATCACGTCAGTCAACCAAAGCAATTGAGATTGTTGTCTCAGGAGGCATTTTAACCTGTCCAATCAGCGAACAGTGGAAGGGATTGTGAATGCAGAGTTAGAATGCTATCAGTCAAGGCAGGCTATCACTCAAGGGCTGAGCCAATCTTAATCTTAAACACCTCCATCAAATCTCACTGCCAATGTCCAGACCCTCTGGACGAAATGAGTGGAGAATGAGGGGCTGGTTTTATTACCAGGCTACTAAAGAGGGCAAGGAAACTCAGTTTCAGCTTCAGTTTTCTGTGCAGCCTTCAGTTAACGTTAGCTGCTGGTTCGCAAATTTGGTCTATGTTGTACCAAATTTTCTCCTTCCTCTACCAACAGCACTCAGTGAGCTCAAGCAAGAGGGTTTTGGGTTGATTTACACCGGACTTTTCCTTTAACAGATTGTGTCACTCAAGGTTAAGTTGCCCTATATGAAATAATTTGTAGGATGCTTTTCTGTATTTTTCATCACTAGATTTGGCTACTGTGACAACACATTACAATGTACACTACATGAAAACAGCAACCATCAACACCCATCAACATTTTTCATCAGTTCTTCATTTTCTTTTACTTCACTGTGAACATTTGAGCGCACAGAGACAATTTGAGGTAGTTCACTGCGAGCAAAAAAAAAAAAAAATGGCCCCGGGCTACAGTTTAAAATGAATAATTTGGAATGTTCAAACAGAACGTTCAAATTTTGAAAGTTCCAAGAAAGAACTTCATTTCGGCGAAATCGAAGGCACCTCAGATCATGCCCAGAACTGTCTGAGAGCCCGTTCAATTCCCTTAAAGCACAGGTTTGGTTCTGGTGACTGTCAGGGATGGAAGGGGGGTTGTGGGGACGTGGTTTGATTGAGAAAAGTGCATCCCACAGCATTAGGCAAGCGAAAGAGAGTATATGTTTTTCTTGAGGGGAGGGGGGATTTTTCACCGCTAATCAACCTCTGACTGCCTAGCACACCATAATTTGACAAATTGGGGACGAGTAATTGATTGCAAGGGGGGTGGTGAGGGTAAGTGGTGGGGTAGAGTGGGATGGGGTGGGGTGGGGGGTGCAGAGACATGGTGGTCTGAATGAAATAAGATGAAATCAGATTCCAAATGGCTGAATTAGACTGTCTGCCAACCTCTCTCTCTGCTCTGCTCTCCACACTTGCAATGGTAATGTCTGCTGAAAGTGTGCCAGGTGGCCAATTTATCTGTTAAAAAAGAGCTTGATTGTTTCACTGTGAGTCCATTTAGAAAATAAAAATGCTGACTGTGCATGTGTGAAAAAAGAAGAGTTTTTTTTTCTGAACAGCCATCGAAAAAGCTGAGATTGCAGCTTCCTGCTTTCTGGACCATCCCTTCCCCCCTCCACCTCACACATAAACACACACACACACACACACACTGCTGTTTCCCTTGGCGATCCAGACCATCTTTTCGGAAGTATTATTTAGTTGTGCTGATGGATGGGATCTCTCTCTCCTCTCTCATTCACCTCTCTCTTAAATCACCAGAAAGCAAAACTAAACCAATTCTGTTTCGCAAAGAGATAGAGGCGTGCCCACCCACATTTATCACAATGCTGCATGGGCTTAATGCATGCATTTGTGTCAAACTGAGCCAGTTATAATGGACTCTTTGGACAGCAATTCACAGTTTGGAAAATAAACCAACTGATATTCCATTAGATGTAGAGATTGTGTAAACTGTTGTATATTTGTGTGTGTGTGTGTGTGTGTGTGTGTTTTGACTGTCATGCCTCAACAGATTCTTGTCATACTGTCAGACGACCCAAAAGGGTTCAAGTTTTTACAGTAACAATATAATACACACGTTGGGCCCTCATTTGAAATATAAATGCATACACTCTATGCAGCCTACATATACTACTGAGACCCAGCATTTAATTTTTGTCCTCTGTAGTGGATATCAGTCTGTCCTATATATTGAAGCGCCATTTAAGCCATCATTTTCAATTGTACTCTCAAGAGGACATCCTGGCAGCCTGGCTTTCACCCAACTTTGTAACTCAATTTGAGGTTTAACTTTGGACTGGACAGGATACCATTTACTGCTACTTCTCTGGGGTGAGATTAACGGGCGTCTTTCTAAATGCCTCCCTTTGCTACTGGACAGATCTATGACCAATAGATACAGAAAGAAAGTTTAGTTAACACCCCTGTAATGTGATGGTGGTGTTGGCGTAGGGGAAAATCAGGGAAAACCCTAATCTTAGGTCACTACATAACACTTAAAAAAACACAAATGAGATGTTTTGTCTGATGATGACCTGCTTACTTGCTTGGGTTTAGGCCATCATCAATTTTCCTTGGTTTGTTAATACCAGTAACACTGACAGAAGCGTCACGGGTGGACTCATTATGGAGCTACTTTCAATTCCCAGGCTGATTGGCTCAATTTGTCAGGCTAAAGTTTGGCTTGACGCACTAAGGCGGACCACAGAAAACCGGTGTCTATACCGCGGCGAACCCAATGTGTATATGCTGCTAGGCCTATTTTCTAAACACATTACTACAATTACATGGATACCATCAATGTAATTGATCCTTAGATCATCAAGCAGTCAGTTTGATAGATTGAACCACTGTCTTACCAAACTATCCTAAACATTAGGCCCTACAATATTTCATTACAACAGAAATACAAAACTACTGATTAGTCATTGATTAAATTAGTAAAATTTAAATAATTTATTGATCCCTAATTAGCAGTGGTTAAACATTGGTTGAATTTTGTTGGTGGTGAACACTGAGAGAAATATTGGCTCATACAGTCTGCAGTTGCTGTACCTCCAGTGCACAGGCTTTAATCAGCTAAAAAGGGTAGCGTGTCACAGTAAATTTGCTTTCTGGATTCTCTGTGAGAAACAGCTATGTAGCATCACCCAAAATTTACAGTGAATGTGATGACTTTAAAATTCCATATGCACGGGCCTTAATCAGCTAAAAAGGCTAATTTACTAACACAGAGCCTGTTTGTAAATATCTGTTCTTATCCAATATCTAATGATGGCTGCATACTTTGGTGTCCTATGTATCTAATGGGTTGGTAAGGTGATTTTATGGGGCCACTGCAACTCCAACTCCATCTGCAGTTTTCATTCATTTGAAAGATTTTCTAATGCTGTATTTCTTGTTTTTTTATTTCCATATGTAGGCTACTTCACTCACCTTGCTGCTGCATGACAACAAATCACGTCACACCGGAAACAGAAGTCCTGTCAAAAACGAACATTGTGCATGGGTTCCATTTCTCTTAAGTGATGGAAGCAGCTAGGATTTTTCCATTGCAGTGGCTGTATGACAGTTGACAGTTTTCAACCAACCAACCAACATATAAATGAATAAATAAATAAATAAACCACCAGAGACAAATCTGCTAAATTACATTGCCATTCCCCATGCTGCACGTGTGTACATTAAGAGGCCATAAGATGATCCCCAGCAACCTCCTCCACCTGCCCCAGCCAGCTGTGTGGACAGATGACTGTGCACATTGACCTATGGCCCTGGCTGGATGATTTTGTTTACAGGTGGTTTTGAGTGTGAAGTAATAACCATTTCAAAACTTTGCGGACGTCTAGACCACGAGAAAAGGTTTATGCTGAAGAAGTTTTGAGATGATATTTTGTCTCTTAAACAAAAACATGTATTTCATGTCACATTTTTTATTTATCTCAACTTTTGTATATGCTTGAAAATAGAAAAGTTTGATCCCAACAGTGTAAAACAGTTAGCGGGATGGCAGTCTATAACCTCAAATGGAAATAGTGGGTTTAACCCCAATGTTCTCCTTCCAGAATACTCATGAAGATGAGACTTACATGAGCTTTTTGACTCCCGGGGCAAAAATATTCAGCCATGCACTGAGGGGATAGTAAGAGAGGAGCTAGGTCTTGCATTTACGTGCTCCAAAATGTAGTCTACTGTTGCCACAAAAAAGAAGAATTTTGTCTACATTTCATCCTCGCCTTCAAAGAAGGCAGTGAAATTGGCAATTTGACAGAAAAAACACAATTTAGAACAAATTAAAAGGCTTGTAACTTTTGAACAAACCATCTCAATGTTTTTTTCAGCTTAGACATTTCCTCATAGACTACAAATCTGCAAAGTTGGGAAAATGTGAGTGCTCCGCATGCAAGATGACATCAGAACAAAATTAGTCTTTTTTTCTAGACCCTGAAAAAAAAAATAATCTGGGTTTGTTACAGTGGATAAAACATCAGTGGTGGGACGGACTGTAATTCTAATGTGATTTTAGCAATCTGCAGATGGTACTACCCCAGTGTGTGCAAATTTTCAGGAGAAAAATGTCATTGTATTAAGAGAAGAGAGGAGTATATACAAAAGTGGTACTAATGAAAAACTGAAATTTGCAGTGTTTTTCTTGGCTTTCATATCTATCCATGTTTAAAGGGCCTTATCTCAGAAACCAAACAAGATATCAAGCTGAAGTTTTGCTTGACTCTAATAAGATATCAAGGAATATTTGGACAAAAAATCAGGAAGAAATGAGAACCGTAGTGTTGAAATCAAGATTTTGGAGTTGCCCATAGGCTAACATTAAAGTTATGTTGTATAGAATTTTCTTGTTCTTTTTCCTATGAACCTGAACCTGGCTAGCCTGTGAGTCTTTTGTTTTTCGTTACTTTTCAGTGGTGTAGACAGGGACAATTCTAAACAATCTTGGTGTATGATAACGGGGGAATTCTAGCCACTGTTTGCCGATGGTGTCACAGGTGGTAGAGGTGCCGTTTGACAACTAGAGGGTTGCAGGTTTGAGCCCTGCACCGCCTGACCCCACTGAAGTGTCCTTGAGCAAGATACTGAACCCCAAATTGCTCCTGGTGAGCAGGTTGGCACCTTGCATGGCAGCCTCTGCCACGGGTGTGTGAATGGGTGAATGCGAGGCTTATATTGTATAGTGAGAGTGACAGCAGGGCAAATGCCCCAAAATTTAACTCATTTAAGTGACAGAGAAATAATAATCTGCCTAAGACACACTGAATGACAACCAGGCTATATGATTATGTCTGTATAAAATGCATTGGAACTTGATTAGAACATTTGAACTGGCTGACTGAAACTCTGGACAATCTCAAAAATAATTAGCCAGCGGCTAAATGTAATAGGCCTGTGTCTTGTTGTGTCTTGTCTGGATGGGAAACCGAAAGGTAAATGCTGTCTTAAAAGCCATATATTACACTCTATACACCAATGAGGGCAGTATTTCAGCAAAAAGCCAAATTGACTTTAAAACAAGAAAACACTCAGTCCAATCCAATCCAACTCCAATTACTGTGTGCCCCCCCTAGCCTCAAAACAACCACCACCCTGTCCACAGGAATAGGCTAATTATTTTCCATCAAAGAAAATTAACAATATTAAAGTGCAGTCAAGAGAGTATGTGCTGTGGTAACATCAAACTGTCCCTTTACCAATCCAGTTAATATGTCCAGTACCATTTTTTTCTGTCTTAATTTGAAATAAATAGCGATGTGATAATAGTGACGTGAATAATGATGCCACAGTCACTCTGCTCTACACTGAGCTCTTGCTAGGATCACTTGTGCCCTCTGTCTACCAGACCTGCCCGATCCATTCAGTCTCACTTGTGGCTGAATGACTCTTCACTCAATGTGCACAAACCTCAGAGCTGCTGAGAGGAAATGGCACAAAACTAATAATCCATCCGATCTAACACAAATCCAGTCATTACTATCATCCTTCCTATCCAATGTCACTTCTGAAAAAAAAGTGTTTTTACCATGACAAGATTCAGAATGCTACTGACACCCAGAAGCTATTTTCCACCTCCAAATCTCTACTTTTACCCACCTCCTACAATTAAACTCACAGCTAACACCTTTGCTGCATTTTTTACTGACAAAGTTGCAGCAATTAGTAGCTGGTTCTCTGACCCACATACACAGATCCTGTCTTACCCGTCTTCACATCTTCCTCCTCTGAGTCTCCTACTGCTTCTTTTTCTTCATTCACTTCTCACTCATAGGATGAGGTGTCTGATAAGCTTCTTACAAGCAGCCGTCCTACTTCTACTCCACTGGACCCTATTCCAACCACTCTTCCACAACCCATAGTTCCTACCACTGTGACAGCAACCACACATGTGGTCAATGCTTGACTACCTATGAGTACATTTCCCACCACCTTCAAACAAGCTCAGTTAACACTACTACTCAAAAACCTTCCCTTGCTCCCACTCAAGTGGAGAACTACCAGCCTGTCTCTCTTCTTCTTCCTCTCTAAAACTATTGAATGAACCATCTTCAAACAGGTCACAGAATTTCTCTCTCAGCACAACCTCCTTGATTCCAACCAATCTGTCTTCAAAAGACCTTGGTTATCTCTTGCCTTGACTATTGTAATGCTCTCCAAACAGGTCCTCCAGCCTGTGCAGATGATCCAGAATGCAGCTGCACACCTGGTTTTCAACCAGCCAAAAAGAGCATGTCACACCTCACTGTTCACTGAGCTCCTTTGGCTACTCTTACCTGCTTGCATCAAATTCAAAGCACTTATGTTGGCTCACAGGGTGATTGATGGGTCTGCTCCCATCTACCTTAATACCTTCTTAAATCTGTATGTTACCCACCAGCCACTCCATTCCTCCAAGGAACGTTGTGTACCACTGCCAACACCTCGCACCGGTCAATCCGGACTATTCTCATCTGTTGTTACACACTGATGGAATGATCTTCAAAGTGCTACCAGTGCAACGGATACCCTCTCCACCTTCAAGAAATTCTTAAAGACCCAGCTCTTCCAGGAGTATCTCTTGGCTTAAAACATCTAACTACCTGGAGTGCGCTTACAATGTACCCCTACTGCCTTTCTACTGTACTTTTATCACACTCATGCAATTTCATCTCCTGACAATTTCCTGTCAGCAAGTTGCACTCTTAGTAAGGTTATTAATTGTGTTGTAGCTTAAACATTAATCCACTTTTTGTAAATCACTTTGGTTAGACGCGTTTGCTAGATGCATAAATGTAAGTGTAAACTTCAACATCAACCTAGTGTTACATCGTCAAACAACCGGCAGACCAAAATAGCTTACATGCTATGAGCCTAGCAGGGCTACATGTCCACCAGGTTAGCCTCATCTGTTGGTGTCCCCAAAACCATAGACTGAAATTTTCCTCCCAAAAAAACCTTTTCAATAGGTGGCGCTACACTACACAAGGGTGGTTGTGGGCTCATTGGAAATGCATAAATGTAAATGTAAATAAAGTTTTATCATGGAAGTAATCAATTGTGGACAGAGACAATGTATCTTACATAATCTTATGTCTCCAGCTCCAGTGCCTCTTCTCTGTGCCTTCACCCTATATTACCTGTTCACCCTATCCACATGTCCTCAATCTCTGTGCGCCAAGTCTCTACTACGCTTGTGTCAGGTTGGTTTTACTGCCGTTTTTTTTTTCTTTTCTTTAAAGCCCATTTAGACTGGGGAAGTCAGGCTCTGGTCATTGCTCTGATAAATCCTTCTACTGTCTGTGATAAGATTATGCATCGTTCAAGGAATATATTTAAGAGAATTTGGTGATCAGATAATTTGACGTTGTTTCCAACTGGACTATTAAAATGAAAATGTATTGTAACACACCAAGAAATATCTATACACTAAGCTACCCATGATATGTTCCTATGCAACACTTCTATGATGAAAAACCAGCCTACCTGATATGAATATGTCCAGATAGGTGGTGGAATTGCCTTTAAACTGCTTAGATTACAACTAGTTTCTTGCCAGATTTTTCTTGGTATGTTCAACACATTTTGCTCCTGACATTGCGTTTAATTTATGGACTTCAAGTTTTGATTTCCTCACATATGTTAATTTATTGGGTTAATGCTACTGCATGGTCAACATTTCATGTCCATACTTCAAGTTTGAAATGCATTAACTGAAAAAAATAAAAAAATAAATGCTTATTTCCTGTGCTGTATATGACTGTTTAAATCCATTTAAATGCACAAGCACTTAAATCAGACATGTATTTCTTTCTGTACTACTCTACTTTACAGTAGAACTGTCAATAGGGCATCTTATTAGCTTTGAGATGTTGAGGATGCTCATCGAGTATTACATGTTGTCTCTCAACAGAAGCTGTAAGGAAGAACCAGTCTACTACAGGTGCAGCAGAGAGTGAGGTATATTCTCACACCATTCATGGGAGCATATGTACAACATCTGCAATGGAACACTTCAAAACATGCTCACAAGATAAGCTCTGGTCAGTGTTAGAGCATTTGTCGTCTGTTATTATGTTCTTATGATCTCTTTGCAAATTCAAAGCAAAAGAAAAATTTTTTTTAATGTGGCACTGTTTTACATTACATCCTGGTGTCCTGGTGTTTCAGTGTCCAAGGAATCGCTGATGAAAATATTGTAAAAATAATAATAATAATAATGAGATATTATTTCGCAATAATGAGATACTATGATACTTTTTTTCTGTGTGATGGAAATTGGCTTCCATACAAAAATATTTAGTGCATGTAATATTTTAGTGTCAAACGGAAACAGGGTACAATGTTACATTAACATTATGGTATGTTACATATTGTTATGTTATGTTATGTTATGTTAATGTTCCAGATGAAGCTAATTGTTTGAAAGAACACGGAGGAAGTGAAGATGACCATGATGAAGTTTAACATTAAAATGAGCTGGACAAGAAAATGTATATGATGGCATTGGGATTCAGCTGATGACATTCAGGTCATATCAAATTAAAGTAATTGAGTCTGTAATATTCGTGGTCCTAGTTCTTAGCTCATAAATTTTCTCGAATATGTAATGGAATTGCATTAGTGCATTAGGATGGCACACATGTAACATG
Organism: Tenualosa ilisha; assembly: GCA_015244755.2. NCBI lineage: Eukaryota > Metazoa > Chordata > Actinopteri > Clupeiformes > Clupeidae > Tenualosa > Tenualosa ilisha. Next base: position 155,035 of record PYXC01000095.1, on the reverse strand, counting down.
AAATATGATTTAAATTTCAGGCTGAAAATCTATTGCTTTTTTTTTTGGTCCAATGTCTGCAAGTTTGCTTTCCAACTGTCCATTTTGCATGTGTGCCCCATAAAAAGACAAGAAAAAGCAGAAAAGAGAGAGAGAGAGAGAGATGATGATGCTCACTCTATGATAGCCCTGCTGAATGTTTAACTGGTTTAAGCAATTTGAGATGACATGAGATGTCTGACCAGTTTGTTTTCTTATCAGCTCAAGACGATTTCAAGACAGTTTCACTATTTTGACCAGCTTATGATGGTAATTAAAGCTGGTCTTGCCTTGCTTTCCAATCCCAGCAATTTCCAGTTCAATACACCAGCATGACCAGCCTAATCCAGCAATGTCCAGTTTAACAGCCCAACCAGCTAACCATATGGCAATCTTAAACCATAGCATTACCATCTTAAGATGGTAGACCAACTAGTTTGACCATCTTAAAGCAATAATGTGGAGTATTTCAACCCATATCCTTTTTTCTGAACACTGACGTTGAGTTCTGAGTGTGCCACATTGTTGCTTTTTATTTCAATTGTCTAGTATGAAAGCAAAAGTATGAGAACAAAAAAAGACCTGCAAAACCAGCTCTTAATGTAAGCTTGTTTTTACATATTGTTTTCTTGTTGGTTAGCTGGTATGAAACCATAACATATGAGGTTAAATCAGCTATAATCAGCTACCAGTATATACTTTTTATTTGTCTTTTTCTAGCAGAGGTATAGAAGAGAGCTGAGTCATTTGATTGGCTATGAGGTTTAAAGCTCAACAACTAATTGACAGACTCGGGATCTGCATCTGTAATAATCATGTAAGCCTTGTGGGCAAGCCATGTAAATGTTCAGCTTCAGACACCTAATGCAGACACCAGAGAGACATTATTCTTAATATACTTTCTAGTCCACTTGGACTCTGTCCATTTGATGTTAGTTACCCTTAAGTGAGCTATAGCACAAAAACAATGGAAGGGATAGAAACAAAACTGCAGACCCAAAACTGCGCTTAGTCCTTCAGACGATGAAACTTACGTCACTTGGACCCTAGCGGACCCTCGCGGACTGGCAAAGTATAACACACAGACTTGAGTCCAGTCCACAATTTGGGCTTGACTCACGGTCTTCTTCTTCCTCTCTCTCTCTCTCTCTCTCTCTCTGCCTTCATCACACACTCACACACACACTGACACATACATGCACAGAAAGGGCTACAACTATGCACTCATTTGGATCTACACTTTTGCCCCCATCTTTGTACTTTTTTGCAGTACATCGGTCTACAGTATGTCTGTGCAGGATAAAAAAAAACATCTTTATCACTCTTGGTATTGACTAGTGGTTTATTCAGTAGGAGTGGTGAACAATCTGTCATTTATTTTCTGTTTTAATCAGTTCTACAGAAGGCAATCGAGCACCAGTTAATGACAGTCCCTCAACCAGACATCCCTTTTTTGATGATTAGCTTTGTAATTGCCACAGTCTTGTTCTTTTTCATCAATAGTGTAAGTTTTTATATAATTAAGCACTCATTTTAATTTTTTTATTTAAACAGCAATATCAGTTTACATTTTTGCTTTTCTTTTTTGTGTTTTGTGTCATTATTTGGTGACATAATACATACAGATATGAGTTATTACAAACAAACAAACAAACAAAAAAACATACAGCAAGAAAAATCACACAGAAGAAAAAAAAAAACTCTGTAACTGAAACATTAACTGCATACGCATGACAAGCCCAACCTTCACACAAAACGTGTAAATATTTTTTTAATATGTTTCCTCTTGTTTTTAACCATGATGACCACTTATTGCAAACTTACTTCATTCTGTTTAAACATTGTTGTAGGTGTATTTCTATGCAAATGAATAACAATGAAATATTGTCACTGTGACTGTGATCCAATCATCATTTTTGAAACTGAATTGGAACACTAATGAAGGCTGTATGACGACTCCTCATCAGACAGGATAGGTTAATACTCTAGAATTTTTGTTACTATTCCAGAATCGTCTTAATCTTTGGTAAATTCTCAGAACAGTGTACTAAAGTTATGTTTGAGTACCAGAGATGGGGCCTCATTTAGCTTTGGTGTCTGAAGACATTGCTATTTCACAGCACATCAGTTGAACTGAATAGAAGTCAATGCAGATAAATCTACATCAAGAGATACTGTTTTGCAGAGTGGTGAAACTTGCATAAAGAATTACTTGATCTTCTTTGGCTGGTCTCGCTAGACAGTGAAATCCCACTCAGCGCTGAAGGTTTAAGTCAGTAATGCACCGTGTTTGTACCATGTTTTCTTCATAAATACTCTGTAATTATCCTACAATATACTGGACTACTGCATTTTCAAACAAATATGCAGTTTGACAAAGCAAGAAGTAGTTTACAGGAGAAATAATAGTCTTACTGGCGTTCATACCAAGAGCCACTGAAGCTGTGAAATCGGCAGAAGTAATTCACTTTTTGTTGACCAAAGTGACAAAAGCAATTTCAGCAACAAAAGCAACAAGCAACAAAATATGGGCGACTAGAGCAACCAGAAAAAGTTAAAAACTGCACAACTTTATCCAAAATATGTACGATTCACTTCAGCTGTAAATGATAGGTCAATGGTCCTGTCATGAGTGACTAGAGCGACAAGAACAAACACAAATATTTTAGCAGCAATTTTTTATGAGCGTCTTCAGTAATTTTACAGTTTTAGTAGCTCTTGGTGTAAACATACCTCTTAGAAAGTGGTGTTGAATAGTTCACAAAGCACACTCTTCGGATGAGAATATGATGTCATAACCTCAAGGAACGTAGCTCACAGTGCTCACTGTCACTATATTTGGCATAAGGAGCTCTAGGGAATTTTCATTCATTAAAACAATAAATATAATTTAAAAAATGTAGAAAAAATAGCAATTAGCCTTTCTTGGGATCACAACATAATGTTTTTTTTTCTCTTTTTTTTCCTCCATGCATTCACAGATGTCTCACAAATACATTTTGCCTTCTAATACGACTACCTTATTGAACTAGCTTACCATTAAAAATAAAAACACTATGAAAATGGTGGCCAGAAGGCTGTGCAAAAGGGACGACCTAAAAAAATCTGTTTAGCCTCCAAGCACTTTCTGTTTTTTAGCCAACCCTCGCAAGTAACAAACTACAAAATAGCACCATTATACAGTGAATAAGATTTCTTAATATGGTTTCTGCTATATGAAGCCATCACTTACTATGATGGTGGAAGAATGCATTAGGCTAACATAAATGCTAGTACTGGTTTTGATTACATACACAGGTATGGAAAACACAGATTCTGATATTGTGTTATTATGAGGATCCTGGGAAACAGATGGGCCTGTCTGATGATGATGTGAGAACTCTACAACCGGTGCTGTTAAAGTGACCCACAGAGTGACAAACTATCAGTTTGGTATGCTTGTTTGCCAGTGTGAATATCAGATGTGACTGTCTGATATGCTGTGTATTTGGTTGGCTGATGTGCGTGAAGTGTGTGTGTGTTTATGTTTATGTGTTAAGTGCTCAGGCGGTGGGTTGATGTATGCACTTTGGTGTGGACGTTCTTGCTCTCTCATTTTTTTTTTCCTTTTCTTGAAATGAAATACCATGCAATCAGAATTATTAGGAAAGAAGCAAAGGTCCATCTCTTGAGCTAACAAAAACAACGGAAGTCAGGCCAAGTCAAGTCAATTATTAACAATCTAATTCTGAGAGGCTCTTTTTCCAACCCATCCTGTCTGGTTTCTGTATAAGGCTCCAAAAAAGCCTTGTCAAACAGGTTGCGCAGAGATTAACTACATCTGTATCTGACCAGTTTGGTAGATCAGATCCAGTACCATCAGGGCCAGAATTAGATCCATATCAGGGCCTGAAACTATCCCAGAGTTAATCGCAATGTGTGTATAGGCGAGGCTAGTGCTAGACACATTGAGAACCTCGTCCTATAGTGTTAACTGTTCATCTTGTACTTCAGTGGTATATATTCAGTGTTGATGAATGAGTGTAGCAGATAGTACATGTGTAGGCAGAGATAGCTACTGGAAGACAGTCCTTATACCTGGTGCCATTTTGTCTAGATCAGTCAAGGGTTTTTTGTTGCGTGTGTGTGTGTGTGTGTGTGTTTGTTTGTGTTTGTGTGTGAAGGCCTTGGGCACAGACCATCTGGTGGTATGTATGATAACAGCAATGACAACAAAACAAATACAAGCAAAGTCCTGCACCACTCTCAGTGCAAAGCTTAAAAACTACAACGTAAGAGAACTGTAAAATATGTTACCGTCCATTAGCAGTTGTCTTCATCATAGTCAACCCAAATGGAAATGCTCTTTTGTGACGTGTTCAAAAAAAATAAAAAAAAATAAGGACATCTGACTAAACTAAGTCTATGCGGCATGGTGGGGAAAGTTGGGGGAGTGGTTGAAGGAGGATGCAGTCCAATGAGCTTACGGAGGAAGCCTTTGCTGGGCCGCCATTGGCTGAGCCTCAATGTGAATGGACACTCCAGGGAGTTCATTGGACAGGAGGCATTGATGGTGCAGAGTCAGTTTCTGACTCTAAACCAGACGTCAGCTTTGACGTCAGTTTACCGAGATCCCATGATTGTCCTCACACAAACTCACTCCCTCTTCTATTTGGTTTAGCGGTTTGCTATGATATGGTGCAATGTGCAACTTTTGTTTATTTGTTTGTGATGATTTTTTGATGGACAGATTTACTCACTCGCCCTGTACAACCAATATGTTTTCTTTGCATTCATGTCTTGTGTTTAGATGTGACCTCGGCACAGGCAAGCCAAGGTCACACCAGACACCCCACCCCTGCCCATTTTCTCTGACTGTCTTTTACTTTTTCATTTGTTTGCTTGTTTCTTGATTGGTTTTGTTTTGCTGTCTCCAAAGTCCACATGACTGCCAGTTTTCTCTTCCTCGTTGTCTGGCTGGTTCTCTGGATTCTACATTCTGTAGTTCCTCCCACCACCGTTTCCTCGACTGGAGTTC